>OX579641.1:18444534-18655857 GCA_951230915.1 Antitrichia curtipendula
CTTAATGATTAGATTTTATAGCAAAGACATTGAATCATGATTGTGGAACTTAGATTTTTTAAATTTTTTCAAGATTTAATTAAATAACAAATGCAATTAGTTATTTTTGAATATGAATGATGTAATTGCTCTTGAAAACAAGACTTTGTCGAACTTTTTCATTTGTAGTCCATATAGAATGAATAAAATCTTTCCACACAAAACAATTGCCTCTGAATGATTGTCATATTTTTGTATTGCCATAGAAACTCTATTTCCAATTGAAAATGGCATATCTTTGCTATTATACATTCATTGGAATGAAAAGTGCCATACATTTTCCCTAAATTTTTATGTTTTTCTATCATAATACCCCCCTACAGAAACATGAGTATAATAGACATCACAAGATAATATCCAAATTTTTATTTTTGAAGAAAGGTGTAAGTTCATCCTCATGGACTTAGTGACTATTTCAAATTTTTTAAATATTTTTTAAATAAATTATTTACAATTGAAAGGAAGAAATATCAAAACTCACATCAAAGACACATTACAATTGTTTAGTTCATTGCTTGAAAGATAGCAATGACCTTCAATTTAGTGCCTTCTTTGAAATGAACCTATCAAATAGAATTTTATATATTCAATTGTACAGAAATTGCATTTTACTCAATGTTTTAGGTAGCAATATTCACCAGTGCAAACCACCAAATGTAGATGATAGAGTAAAATCAAAAACATGTCAAAAATACCTCTTGAAAAATCTAGAGCACAGAAGTATTAGACGACCATAGTAGCTAGTGCATAGGAAATCTTTGTCTACATATAAAGAAATGCTCTATCATGTTTTGAATATATATATATATATATATATATATATATATATATATATATATATATATATATATATATATATATATATATATATATATATATATTTGTGAAGCTTAGCTTGGGTCTAATAGTGTGGATTTACTTCAAGGTCTCAATCTTGACGTCCATAAGGGTGGTTAGAAAATATGGATTCTTCCTCTCCATGTTACCCAATAATTGAAGGATATAACTACCTTAGCATTGCATGAACTTTGTCACAGTAGCTTCTGTCATTGAAAAGCCTCCTCCCTTGTGATCCAGAGCACATGAAAGTTTTCTTTCTATACTTTTAGACGGTTCTGTTGAATATCCAATTAAAACTCTTTGTTGAGTTCATGAAACCAAGACATGAACATGTAGATCAACTGCATGATGTCTTATCATACATGTTTGTAAACTTCAATTTTGAGATTATAATCCCTTTTCAGATTTTGATGTTCAAGATATCCAATGGACTGGAGTATTACACATTGTCCTCATGTGTTATGAAGAAACCTATACTAAACTACATAATGTCTTTCTTCCTGCACTTTTGGAAAGGCTCTGATGTATATTGAGAACAAAAAAACTACTCACATAAAATATGCTTCAGATAGTAGAAAATGCCATCAAATGCAAAGTGTTAGACCATATCATTCCAGCAATGATTGGCATGAATCAAAAATCATATACATCATTGATTCCTAGAAAACCTCTAGTACACTAACACCTGGATGGTGTCTTTTTGCTCTTATGTAGGAGAGTTGTCATCCAGAAGGCTCGAAGGCTAGCCCCTTCATTCATGAAGTCTTCTTATAAAAAAACCCAGGTTCTAGGTCTACAACAAGCACTATCTACATGAACAAACCAAGCATCCACTTGAGCATGGTGCAACAAAAATATACGAACAAAGGACTTAGAGTCCTAAAGTTACAAAAACAATTTAGCAGAAATTGACAATGAAATCATTGTATAGATTTGCACTTTCGACAGGAAATTTGACCACCTTCTTTGCTTTATTGCTTGATATGTCATCATTGAGCACTAACTTTAGTCACTATTCCAACACCAGGTCAATTTCTAATTATAAAATAGTTTAGATCCTATTTAGAAACAAAAGCTATATAGAATTATGAAGAATAAATTTTGAAGTCACACAATTAAACTCACCTCTGAATCCTTCATAATTAGGCTATGAAGATTGATGACAAACGTGCGTCGCCTCAGCACAATATGGAACGTCTTAGGTTCATCTCCTAATATATTCGCCTTTATGACCATGAAATAACATAAATTTAAAAAATACAATTAAATAAGTATGCTAACTATGGAATCTTTGGTTTGAAAAGTACATTTAGTAATTAGAATCCAAATTCTTCAGGTTATGTAGTACATATTCGTCCAAATTCCTTGAATGTTTGACTTAGATTTCTATCCACTTTGCACTTAGCATACAAACTACAGAAAATAACCAAAAAATTTGAGAATTAAATTTCTATGAACCACGTTCATCTTCACAAAGAATGGTCAACCAAAATTACTTGAACATGAATACCCCTATTCCCTAATGTCTACAAACCTTATTCACTCATTGTTTGCAGAGCAACCGAATTTTGTAATCATAAGCATAAAATGCAACCACATTCCTCTTTTGTAAACGTAAAGCTTCAATTTTTCTTCACCAAGACTCTTGAAAAATCAATCACAGAAACCTTCCTTGTCAACCTGTTCCTCGTTTACCTTGTCTTTGCCCCTTATGAGAAGAAAACCAGAAGATATAACAACTTTGAATACGTTTCAAAAAAAAAATGTCAAAATTTTCTCTTCTTAATACTAATTCACTAGTATACATATGACAACCGTTTTCTAATAGACATAGTGGTCAGAGTTAAACTTTTATCATGTACACGCAATTGCCAAGGTCGAAATCCTTTCTATTGATGTCTACCAACTTCTTCTTGTATTCCATTATACTATAAACTGCAATTTCATAAATTGGATCCACAATGTACAAAATCTATCTATGAGTTTTATGAGGGCAGTTTCAAAAAACTTAAGAAACTAACACTCCTCCACCATCCATTCTGAATTGCAATTATAATTGATAATTATAAAATTATGTCAAACAGGTTAATTTTGGTTACCTGAAGATCTTCATTGTGAAGGAGTTCTACCAAGTCTTTTAATTGATAATCAACTTTACAAGTTCACTTTCTATTTTTAGTTAACACACTTCTTTATTAAATCCTTCTATGAAAGCAATTTTATTGTATTCAATATGTTTCCTTCAATGAAATTCACCCACTATGCAATAAGGACCGTTATTCCCTTAGCAGTCTGAGTCACAATATGGTTGTCATGCAGTACCCCAACACCTTAGCGCGTTCTTCCTTCTCAATTTTCCCAACTTCTTTCTTCGCATCCTCAAAAAATTCCTTTGGAAGTGTTCACAAGCTGAGATCATGTCTTCCTCAAGTTTTTCAAAATTTGTTGTCATTCTGCAGGTGTCATTGGAAGCACTCCTTTGAATTGACATAGGGTTGTTAGAGGCCACTACAATCATTCCAATTAACTTCTTCAACATCTGAATAAAAACATAGGACACAAATGAAATGAACTTATTTATCAATTTCAAGAATTAACATCTTCACTAAGAGGGTCTTTATAAAAACCACTCAAATAATTGAACTTTCTATTCAAACAAAATTAGGAGTGAAGAATAGTAACTACAAGTGGAGGGTATAAATATATCACATGAAATAGACATGAGAACTTGGATATTGATATTGAATGACTAATATGCAGCTTCCTTGTTTAGTGCACATAGTCATTAGTCAAATCCAATTGTATATTACTATGAGGTTTATGATTTCATTCTAGTAGTGGAGAGGATGCATCAAATCCACTACTACAAAATGTTATGACTTTAGATTTTTATACTGTATATTACAAAATACTAGTAAGCAAAACTCACCTTCACAACTGTAGAATCATCATGCTTGTCAAAACCACCCGTAGTTGCTGCAAAAATCACCATTCATTCATTAGTAAACTCGTTTCCAATCATTAAATTAGAGAACATATTCATGACAATCACAATCAATGAGAGAAGGTTGACATTTTAGCAATACGATCATCTTTATCATATAATATTAAGTATCATGAGGCTTTTGATTCTAATGTACTTTTTCCAAGTTTTTAAAACAAATAAGCTGAGTCACATGGTAAAGCACTTGGCTAGAACGTTTTGGTTCCAACTTTTGATTTGTAAATTTACAACTTCAAAGCTTCTTACCCAAAATGAATTGTTTCAATGCTCAATAAGCCATATGTGCATGTGCATTCCAATGCTTCATTTCTCGTGCAACTGAACCTTGCGAGGTGAATTTGTATGACAAGTCCATACCTGTGGATACATGATTTAGTTGTCAACCAAAGTTTTGGTAAGTTTCCAACTTCTCTTGAACACCAATTTTTTGCAATTTTGTAGGCTAACAAGAAAGTTGTAGCAACATTGAAACATATACATTTTGAGAACAAATGCTTGAAAGCATGAAAATCAACATTTGAGCATAGTTCTCATTACTAGACTGTGGAGACTACTCTTTCAATGCATGAAATCATGTTTTGGGAGATACTGAGAATAAATCAATAATTTCAACGTGCTAATTTCAGATGTACTAAAAATCTTCCCTAGACTCTTTTGTTCTAAACATGTACATTGTAGGTAAAAAATTCAAGAATATATTTGGAAAACAGTTGCCTGCAGGTGTTGTTAGTTCCAAGTAAGCACATGATTCTTACAATAAATCATCTGAGACCACTTTTCACAAGAACACCATGCAGCTACAAATTAATGGATGACATTGTACTATTTGCCATGCAAAATAAAAGACATTTACTAAATGTTCAACATAATTTTTTATTGCAAAGTCCACAATCCGATTGTCATGAAGAATTTGCGACACCCAATTTATGAACATGTACATTCACCATCACCAAAACAAGACTTTCAATATATTGTTTAAATAAAAATCGTTGATCCAGCTCAATGATGGTATTGTAGACAAAATTGAAAGCATTTACTCTTGCGAATAATAATATTCCAATGAAATACATTGTTAAGGGATTTAATAAAATAGGGAGGATCTAGAAGAAATCAAGACAATGTCAAAAACAAGACGCACATTGAAGCCCAATCAAGCTCTCAAAGCAATGTCCTCATCAATAGTTTTTATATATCTCTACACCAAGAGGCAAGTGGTTTATCATCTTCATTGTGATATTTGATCCATAAATATTCAAAAAACCTCAAATAAACTTTAGAAGAAATTCCCTAGCCCAAGGCTATAGTTTCTTATATTCACTACTGCAAAACACAACGTCCTAGCTACAACCCCCACATTTCCTCATTGGTCTTCTGCGACACCCTAATGGAATATGAAACAATATTTCCTTGCATTTTTTAGAGGAATTATAACTAAATTATCCTTTAATACTTGAATGGATGGACAAGTTTGGAGTTCCAATTATTATTAAAGGCAATAGAACACCTATAAGTACTTGATTATGTCTCCATGAATCCCTTGACATCCTTGGCTTTAGCAAAAACACTAGATGATGTATACATAATTTGCAGACACCTCGAATCTCCATAAACATATTCATTTATCATTCATGCATGGTCCAGTATCTCATAACTACATTTCACTAGAAGACCGCATCAATAAACAACTCTTTCAATGAAAAGAACAATCAAATCAAAGTTTTGTTAAAAAATTGGTGAACATCAATGAAGCATGACAAATAAACATTACTGCATAACTACTGGCCCCAATTCATGTACCTCTTTCAAACCAACTCTTCCACAACAAATTTCATACTAATTAGGTATATTCCTCCACAAAGATACATGTCCAGAAATACTAGAAGGTGGTCTTTTCAACCACAAACAACTCTTTTCAAATCTAAGTTTGTTTTTTAAAGAAAAACACAATGAAGACTTGGAAAATATTTTTGACATTATGAAATGAAGCCATTTCAACATTGAGATTCCATATGGTGTACATTTGGACCCAAGCCTACTTTTTCTAAATGCTCTTGACCCGCTCTTAACACTTCTTCTTTCACTACCAACGTTAAACCGAATTGAGAGTAACCTTTGTTGAGAAGTGTGTGATGCTTCACTTCAGCAGCTTTAAAAACTGTTAAAGTTCCTTGTCTAGGCTTGAAAAAAATGCCATAATCTACCAATCGAAAAATACTTCGACAGCATGTTGTTTGATTAAAAAATCTATTAAACCATGATATGACTCCAAAGCGTGTATCTGTCCTCATCGTAATGAGGACTGGCATGAAAGTCTAATGTAGTAGCCATAGTGGTGAAGGGAGAAGAGCCTAATCTGGCATAAGAAGTGCCCAAATGCGGCACCATTTTCTCCCATTCGTGTGTCCAAGAAGAAAGATGCATTTGTAGCTTCTTGTACACTAAATTAACAACATCAGTTGCTGCATAATCTAAATCAATAGCACTTGGTGGTTGTTTTCCAGGAAGGCAACCACCACTTGGAGGTTTCACTGACTGGGCATACCTATTGAATTTGCCATAGGCCACTCTAGTACCATGTATGAATTGGTAGGTCATATTAATTTTCTTTGACCGTCTAACGATATCTGAGGTTTTACACAAACTGAACAGGGAACTCCCTAAGGTTTCACTTTCATGTAAATAAAAAAAATAAAAAATGACAAGACCTACCAAGTCATTCCCCTCTACAAGAATGCAATTATCATTGATTTCAAGAAAATCTGAGGTTCTTCTATAACCTTTTTGCTTGTGCACCCTACATACCTTTGAAATGCATGTTGGGATGGAAAAGCCTTGATCAATGAATGACTTGATAACCTTGTCATCA
Source organism: Antitrichia curtipendula (assembly GCA_951230915.1). Classification (NCBI taxonomy): domain Eukaryota; kingdom Viridiplantae; phylum Streptophyta; class Bryopsida; order Hypnales; family Leucodontaceae; genus Antitrichia; species Antitrichia curtipendula. Next base: position 18,451,284 of record OX579641.1, read on the forward strand.
TCACAAACAAATTCTCCATCAATGTCTTCAACACTATCAATGCCCATCAACTCCTTCTCCAGTTCATTGATGACCTTATCTCCTATAAATAGGAATGAATCCATGCACTCTGCAACCTGAACATGATCGACATGAAGCCTTGAATCAAAACGCCTCTGCTCTCTAGCATGGCGTTTACCCTCAACATGAGCTTCCCATTGAATGGGACATGTGATGCACTTGCGACATGCCAAGCAGTCCTTATGAAATGCTATTTTCATAGACTTCGACTTCTTTGTCCTTGTCATCCTGCAAAATATCAACAAGTAAGATGATAAGAAAAACTACTATGTTTATAGTTGTGTAATAATTTCCAAGATAGCTATTACAATTGAAAGTTAAGGACACTCATACTAGCAATCCTACAATACAACAAAAGAATTGGACAAGAATGAGTAAGATAGAAATTACATAGAATGGTACACGTCACCACAACCAACCCATTTACAAAGGCAAAGGGCCAATTGGGCTTCCAGTGCACCCACATGAAGAAAGAATGAACATATAACGTTGAATGGTGCACGTCACCACAATTCACCCACTTGCAAAGGTAAGGGGCCAATTGGGCTTCCAGTACACCCACACGAAGATAGAGTGAACATATAACGTTGAATGGTGCACGTCACCACAGAAGACCCACATGCAAAGGCAAAGGGCCAATTGGGCTTCCAACGCACCCACAAGAAGAAACTGACCACATAATAAACAAGAAAATAACTGATCATGAGCATCCCAAATATTCCAATTAGTCATGATACAAGACACACACATGTATTGAGAAATTGAAAACCTCTGAAGCTGACAATGTTCACAAAACAATACAAAGTCTACCATATGATCATTGCGTCTGAGCAACAAAGTCCACAACAACGTATACTAAGATAAGTATCCCAATACCTGAGCAACTTTGCAGTGGCTTCCTTCAATAAAGCTACAACCAAAAAATTTCAGATTTCACAAAGTCAGAAGAAAAGGATCTGAGAGCCTTGGCACTTTGAAGACCAACCTACTACCATAACTTCCAACAAAATCACTCAAAATTACTCTAATCAAAAGCATCTCAATGGCAAACGACTGTTTCAATACTTGGAGCTTAAAAAAACCCTAGCACATCAAAGACAAATGGAACAGAAGAACATGGCTATTTGTTTCAGCATTTGAAAAAGTCCAATAAATTTCCGCCACAATTTATTGATTTGGTGTGAAGATGAAGTCCTCACGTCAAAAACAAAGCATTGCAAGTGTTACCTCTTCATTCTACACTATACAAATGATTTAAACCCAACCTTACAATAGATTGAATATTGCAGCAACAAACATCAAAGCTCCACTCAAGTTCAGCACTAGTCCAAAATTATCCTCCGAATGACAGGACCTTGAACTCATTTCCAATGGTAACAAATCTCTCTTAAAAAGCTCTTGCAACCTCTCCTCGATCGATCAGTCAAACAACACAGTGCAAGAACTCAAAACTCCACAACAAGGGAAAGAAAACAAGATAACCAACTCAGCTTTGTTGGATTGATTGAAATTAGAACCTTTGATATTGATCCGTTTGCCAAGCATGAGAACTGTAATCATCTCGAGGACCTCAAACTGAACACCTCAAAAAACGAACACACAATGAACACAAACAAGTACAAATTAGGTTATCGCTACTAACCTTAAACCCCAACAAAGGATTTAGTTACTGCTCGAAACCTTTTTCCAGATGCTTCCTCCAGCACCTTCATTCCCCTGATTCTCAAAATCAGAAATCGCCGAACGTTGAATGCCGAACGCCAAACGCCAAAAGCTTGAGCAGGAAACCGAGAAATCCATTGGTGGTTCATGTTTCTTTGTCAAACGCTATTCTGTCAATGGCTTTGAGAAGCGGCCCAGCGGCCCAACTTTTTCGAAGAAGCATTGACATTTCATTTAAAATCATTTCCATTTGACATTTAAATTTGTTTATATAAATACATTTCAATCCGTTTAAATCCATTTTAAATTTACTTTAAATCCATTCAATTCATTTTAAATTCATTTTAAATCCATTAAAATCCATTTTAAATTCATTTTAAATCCATTAAAATCCATTTAAATCCATTTACATTCTTTTAATTCCTTATAAATCCTTTTAAATCCATTTAATTTGTTTAATTAAATTCATTAAAATACTTTTAAGTCGTCTTAAATTTATTTATATCCATTTAAATTCACTTGTTTAAATTTGTTTAAATTCACTCATTCACTCTTTCATTTGAATTTAAATTCATTTAATAATTTGATTTCATTTGATTCAACTTATTAAATTAAATTCATTCATTTAAATTCAATTAAATTCATTCATTTCAATTCATTTAATAATTTGATTTCATTTTATTTAACTTATTAATTTAAATTCATTCATTTAAATTAAATTAAATTCATTCATTTCAATTCATTTGCCATTTAAAATCATTTAAATTCATTTGCCATTTAAAGTCATTTAAATTCATTTAAATTCATTGGCCACTTAAATTCATTTAAACTCATTTTCCATTTAAATTCATTTAAACTCATTGGCCATTTAAATTCATTTAAATTCATTGGCCATTTAAATTCATTTAAATTCATTTGCCATTTAAATTCATTTGCCATTCAAATTCATTTGCTATTTAAATTCATTTATATTCATTTGCCATTTAAATTCATTTGCCATTTAAGTTCAATACATTCATTTGCATTCATATACAAATTATAGCATATGAGTGAAAGACCAGGATTTTATGTTCAAGGAGCATATTTACATTAATTTGCAATTTTATTCAATGTAATGGCTCAGGTTGAATAAACGAAGAAAGAAAAACAAGTTGTTATGTGAAAAGAGCGAAGTAAGGAAGGAGGAAGTTTGCGGTCTATTATTGCATGCTGTAAGTTTTCCATAGTAAACACACTGTAAGGGCGGAAGCCTCACAGTTCATTGGGCCACAACCGTTGGGCTCCTCTAGACCCAACCCCCCCTTTGCAGCTCTCACTTGGGGTCCCTCACAGAGCCGTAAGGTTTCATGTACGAGGCCCTAATGAAGAACGATGAAAGAGGTTTTTTGAGGGATATTGGAAGTACATTTTGGTGTGTGCATAGCTTGTGAAAACGGATTTTTTTATTACGTGATGTTCATAGTGCAGAACCTATGCTCTTCACTATTAGGTAATGTGCAAAAGTGAAGTGATTTTTGAAGAATACGACTGCAATGCTGCCTGAAGAAATAAACGCCACGACGTTGCCTGAAGAGGAGAAACCGAAACACGTAGGAAAAAATTGGAAGTCGCCACGTAGCGGGATTTACGCGAGTCTTAGCTCTGATATTGGAAAACCATCACGCATTGGGGTGGCCGCGTCACTTCTTGGGTGTGATGCAATGGGAGTCACTATGTAACCCTAAAGCATAATTTTCAAATATGAAAGAAAGAGGAGGGCATGGCATGAAAACCAATAGCTTCGATTTTATTATTCTTACTTGCGAAGCTTCACCAGTTACTGATTCATGTTGGATTACGTACAATTCTGATATGTTGCAGAAGCCAGAAGTTGGTGCTCCTCTGATGCTATCTTTAGGTCCACAGAGGTTCATTTCTTGAAAGTCAATGATCAATTACAGTAGTGCACCCCATTTTTTTTATTCCATCTATTTGTCGTCAATTTCCACCAAGAAAATTGGGCCTTGCACCAAGCCCATAGAATAAAATAGCACTAGGCGGGTAGAAAATCAGTAAAAAACTTCGAATTAAATAAAAAATCTTTGATGAAATTATCAAATTATGGATGAAAATTTAATTATAGATATGTAATATGTGCTAAATGTGATATTTTCTATCCAATATGTTGATGAATGTTGAAATTTAGAGCAACACTATAACATTGAATATCACCACTTTGGCACTTCATGAATCCCTAAAGGACCGTTGCCCCTTCGGGGGACGAATGTGATTTTGGGCAGGTACCTACGGGCTGAAATTTTGTCAAAATTTTTTGAAACTTTTATGAGGATAAAAAAGCTGATTAGCTTCATGGGAATATATATATTTTTTCAATCAACATTTGGAAACAAAAGTTCTACCCAAATAAGCTCAAAACAAGGGAGAGGAGGTACCAAAATATAATTTGCAAAAAATTGATTTTTAAAATAAATAAATAAATTTTAAGATTATTTTTTGGTCTACCTGGAAAGCTTATTTTCCTTTCATTTGTATTTGCCATAAAGAGTTGATGGACAAATCTTGTTTTTTGAGCAATTAGAGCATCTTCTTGGAAAAATCAATTCTAGGATTCATTTTTAAATGCAATTATCACAGTTTTTCAAAACAAAAAGTTCCACATGGTTTTGTTAGCTTCCTAGAATAATCTCACCATTGGGATTAGTGCATTTTAATTTCATCTAGAAGATAATAATAATTTAGATTTTCCTTCTATCTCGTATAGTCGTATCTACTTCTACTTAACATTTTTTTAAGAATGAAAATTAAATGTTTTTGAAAAAAAAAATTCCTACATTCTCAACTCAATTCTTTACTATAAAGATTTAGAGTTCAAAACTCTGTAGTGCAAAAAAATTAAGTTAAAAATATTCAAGGTAAAAAAATTTAGTCCCACAATGTGTTGAAGAACTTGTCTTCTTCATTTGAAACGCAAATATTTTGCAATGTGGGCAGTCAAAAATTCCGAAATTTTTTCTGCACATTTTCATACTAATTAGGTGTAAGATCCTATAGTTAGATGTGGAAAAAGAAAATTTTTAAATTTTAAAACTTTTTGCTACATCACAAAGTTCCTTTGTCACGAATTGTCACTAGTAATCGTACGATTATCGTCGGGCATTGCTTTCATGTTACATTCATTCATTAAAAAATATTATTACAACACAATATTTCCATTCAAGACTACAATGTGGTTTAAGCATGTTATTCATATTTGAATTTGAAATGTTGAAGTTGTACGATAACTATGTGTAACAAAATCTGTACGACTTTAGTGTTTTAGCGATGGGTGACTGATATCGTGCAACATTAGCGCTTATTTTAGACATATAAAATTAGTGCAATAATCATACAACATCATGTCTGTGCATAGTTATTGTACTAGCATTGCATTTTTTTATCTTTCACGATTTTAGTACTAAGTCAATTGAAAAGCAGGAATTGTGTTCAAAGTAAAAAATCAGACCTCATTTAGGAATAGTAGAATAAATATTTAAGAAAAACTTTGAACTAAAACAAGTTGTAAAATTCAGTTGAGTTTCATTTCCAAAAATCCGTTTCACATTTCAATATTCCACTCAAAAGTTATGGACAAGTTTCAACGAGGATGTTTAAAAATGTCAAAAACAATTCCTTTCAAACGCCTCTCTGAAATTTGTCTATAATTTTTGATTGGAGGCTTGAAATCTCAAACCGATTTTTAGAGATGAAACTTAACCTGATTTACCAACTTTTTTTAGTTTGACGTTTTTTCCAAAAAGCTAATATACTATGCCTAAATGAGGTCTGAAATTTTAGTCTTAACTCAATTCCTACGTTTCGACAATGAGCGGTGCAACTCTCATTTTCTAAGTATCCCATATCGTTTGAGTGCTCACTGGATGGATTTCAAAATAAAAGAGATCTCCCCACTCATACTTCTCACCAATTTCCAGTCAAGTGGTTCCTTCACTACGTCTCCAAGTTTCTTGCCGGCCTACTAATGGATCCAACTGAAGCTAGAATTTGATGGCCATTAAATTATATACAACTAATCAAGTCATGATAAATAAAATTCAAGAAATTTAATGATGTAAAAAATTATTGTTAATTAGATTGGTGATCTTCATTGACAATAATCTTTTAAACATTGATACCAGTGAATAAGTTTTATTGCAATGCAAATGGCAGTGACATTATTGTCATGGATTTTTCGTGTATGTCAACACACAGAAAATGCACAGCAAAGATAATAAATTTTCATGCATAAATTGTATCTTTTGCGCACTTGTGATGATTGTAAAGAAGTTACATAGTTAATACTGAATACAAAGTAGTACCAATTTTTTGCAGTAATCGTGTGCATCGTAACAATGCGATAAGTTGTAAATTATTGTACGCACCCATGAAATAACAGTAACCATGCAATATTCATTGTCAATCTATAGGTTCTAAACTTTGTGATGTATAGAAAAGGCAATTTTGACTTTTGAGTGTTTATGGGCACAAAAAAGGCTTGATCTTTTAGAAATTAAAAAAGAAAAATACCACTTGGTGGACCCTATGTCTAGTGCCGTTGCCACATTAAAAAAAACTAAAAGTAATTTTTAAATATTTTATTCACAAGAATTGCGAACTTCAATAACTTTCAGAGCATAAGTCAAAACATCAAGAAACTAATCCCATGCAACCCTCAAAGAAGTGGGCTTTCCAACGGTATTAGAAATGCAACTAGGAGACGGCTACTCTGCGAGATCTCACCATAACAAACAAAACAATCGAACAGCATAACAAAAGCACTTCATTATTCATAACAGTAATTCTAAAATGGTGAACCCAAATCCAAAACGTGAACCCAAAACCCAAATGTAATTGTCCTAAGTTCTATTCTGCAAATTTATTGTCCAAGCTATGAAGCAACAAACAAAAGGCTCTTGTAGAAAATAATAAGTTGACAAAAAAAATTAAATAGAAAGAATCTAAATTAGTAGAATTTCAAGATTTTTGTAAACAACATACCCAAGTACAAATGACAACACTTTCTATAAAAAGAATAGTCAAAAATTACAAAAGGAGGAAAATGAATCATTTTGTGCTATATCAATATTCCAAATTTTTAAACAACAATGAGTTCATTGACATGCAAGAAACAGAGTTGAAGATCAGAAGTTACATTACACTAGAAGAGATCACAAAAAACAAAATTTAAAGAAAAAATTGCACATTCCATAAAAAATACCCCTACAAGATAATGATTTCTTACAGAGGCTTCTAAATATGACCTTGGGTTCAATAGCATTTTTCATAGGAAAAATACCAACTATAAAATAAGTTGATATGGATAGAAACCTGTGATGGACATTGAATCCTACAAGGCATTTCTAAAGCCAGACTCTAAATCTTCTTAAAGCTCTTTTTTGTAGAATTGTTACATTCAACTTAGAGAAGGTGACAAATCAAAAATGATAACAGCATCTGACATATATCATGGTCATGATTTTCAAATAATAGGGCACTAAAAAGATGCACAGTCTTCAAGAACATAGAAATTAAGAAAAAAAATATACCGACAATTGAGAACTGAGTTGGTTTTCAAGCACAATAGGGAAGAGGAGTAGAAAGTTTTGCGAAGGTGCAAGTGACGAAAAAACCAGAAGGCCATGAACCATCAAAAAACACAGATTATAGTAATTCAATGTATTCTACACAAACCCCCTCAAAAAGGTATAGCTACAGTTCTTCTCCTATCATATGGTTTGGAGACATGAATATGAACAAGAAAATTTGAAGCTGAGGCTAGAGTACCTACATCATATATTTGAAATGATCTGCCGCACAAACACTTGAAAAAGTGAGCACAGAACTTCAACGGCTTCAATAACTGTTGTGACGGCTTCTTTCAGAGAGAATGGCTTTTTCGCTTTGAATTACAGAGCAAATGAACGCAACATTGAAATCCCACTCAAAGTTGTTTCATAGAGGCGCACCATCCTACAAAGGAAGAGAAGTCAAATTTCACAAAAATAAGCTTCACCTTAATTTTTCAACTGAGCATGAATGGCATGGTAGCAAAACTCCCTGCACATCCATTTGTACCCACAAGCTGGGCAGTACCACCGTTGCAAGAAGCCGCAGAAGATGCAAACTCTCTTCAACTTTGATCTCCAATGCGAATGAACAAGATTCGGTCGACGTTCTACTGGACATGGCCGTTGTTTCTTGCTTTCTCGAGCAACTATTGTTACTTCAACCAAGTGTTTACCAACCGCAATCTTGTATGATAAGTGACTCAAGACCTTCAAGCCTAGTTTCTCTGTTTCCAATGTGTAAATCACGTAACCATTCACTAGACTTTGATCTACACATAGAAACATAACTTTATGCCACCATTTGTGACTTTTTAGCTGAGAGGGGTAGTTGCTTTGAAGTTGATCTGTAACATCTACTCCCTTCATGTATTCAACATATTGTTTATGTATAGGGGAGGAGGGCACAATGAGTTGCCCATGTAAACCTTTCATTCTCCGTAGCACTTGTACATTTGGCTCCCACGGCGCAGTGGCAGTGCTCAACAAAGTAACTAGTTTTTTGTCTTTCCAGTTCACAACCCCCATCTGTCGATGGACATGTGTTCGGATTAACATTGTACCCCGAACCTTGTCATCAATATTCATATACAATCCTCCTGGTAGATTCTTTTTAGTCCTTCTCACCATACCAGTGGCCCACGTACCTTCAACCATTAGGTGGTGAAAGAGGTTCACACTAGAAAATAAATTGTCTACTACAAGACAATGCCCTCTACCATTCAAACCAGTCATCAATCTATTCACTACAGAATATCCAAGGCCGTGTTTGCCATCCACCCCAGTCTCTTCTCCGAAATAAACTTCTATTCTCCAAACAAATTGGCTCTTGGAACTTGCAAGAAGCCAACACTTAATGCCAAATCTGATTGGTTTATTAGGCATGAATTGCCGGATAAAGCAATATCTACCTTTATAAGGCACTACACACTCATCAATGGTCAGCTCACGTTCTAAATTGTAAATTGCCTCTGATACTGTAACAAATCTCTCAACTAGCCAATGTGTTTTAGCAATACGATCAAAGTCAGGGTTGTTACTGTCTCTAACAACATCATCATTATTGACGAGATGTAAGCAACAACAAATCTGTTCCCACCTAGCAGCATTCATCACGCTACTAATCAAGTTGCAAAAAAGGAAGTCCTCAGAACGCATCCAATAATGACGCACAGATGGCAATTGCTTGCACCCCATGAGAATGCAACATCCTAGCCAACCTCTCAACTCTTCCTTTGTAAGGTCTATCCATGTTATACCCCCTTTGGTACGTGGTTTTTCCTTCGAATTGTTTGGATGTATAGGGGGCAACACTTGTTTCGCATAATGGTTACTTTCTACAACAATTTGAGAAAGTGTTTCATCTGACCAATATAAATTGAAGACATCTTCCAGTTGAGGGACTATTTCTGGCTTCGAGAATTTGAAACCTGGTTGTGGCCTAGAGAAATTATCTCTTGTACCAAGAAGGCCCACACTTGCAGAGGACCATGCCTCCTTCCTATAATGCTACGAGAGTTGGTCTTCATCAAGCCAAACTGGCTTGAATGCATGTGGATCCATACACCATTGCTCACTTGCGGAGTTGTATGTAGACTCATCCACGGAATCAATGTCAAAATCAGATTCTGAACTTTCTACCATATCACGGTAATCTGAGAACCACTTTGCTCCACTGGAGTCTCCACCCCCTACAGGCTCTTCCTCATCACTGCCTTCATCTAACATATGGAGCGTAGCATCCAAAAAATATTCAGATAATGAATAACTCACCCGAGGAAATGTAGTACGTGCAGCAGAGTCTTGGGTCCCATCAGGTACTGCAATGTCTGTTGGTTCTTCATAATCATCTATGGAGACTCCTTGCGCTGCAAGTACTTGTTGTATGTTAATCGGCACTCTTATTGTTTGTTGAACATCTTCTGTTATTGTATTGGAGTTGTTCTAGAAATCATCCTCTTCATGTTCATATAGAAAGTTCTCCGGACTGTGGAGGAATTCCGAGGGCACCCTCCGAGTGAAGCCATGCATACGCTTCTCCCAACCATATCCATGCCCATTTTCGCTCCCAACTGCACGCTCATGAAGCCCACATGCAATACGGACATTATTCTCTTCCATGTGCAAGGGCGTAGGAAAGCCGCCTACTTTGCACACCACCATTTTTTGACCACTAATTTGGTGCCTGCCCTCTCCTAGAATATCACCTTGTGTCCATGAAGGTGTATCTCCGGTATAGAATGATGCTTGCGAGAGGAATCTATTTGGTATTAGGACAGCCCATCCCGCTTGTTCTGTGCTCCAACCATCATAGTTAGCATGCATACCATCTTCTATGTGCAATGCTTCATATGGTAGTCGCACCAAATTGCCTCCCGGATGTGTAGCACCAAAGCCAAGAGTTGGATGGATGGGACTAAGTTCTTGCCAATCTTGACTGGCCACCAAAAACTCTGACAAGTCCAAATTCAAAGTGTCCATATTGCCCACAGAGTGCCGAGACTCAGGTGCCAAGATTTTAGCAAACACATTTTGGTCTTTTTCTTTGAAGTTCAAATGTATTCCAGGTACTAGTAGCCCCTCATGTTCTTTGTAGGTAGCAGCCTCACCTTCGAAGTCCATCAATAGCTTCTTCTTTGCTCTCGTCATGACAATGGAAGTGTCATTTGATTGTATTGTAGGCGGGACTCAATTCTTTGGCTTCCGACTGATTGCCTTCAATCCCTTTCCTTTCTCAAGTTTTGTGAATTTGCCATTTCGCTTCAGTCCTGCCACTTGCAACATACCAATATGATCATAGATGTCATGAAATTATAAATGTTAAGCTAATACAAATTAGATACAATATGCTTGCAGGAAAATGCAGAAGGTCGTTAAAGAAGTTATAGGATGAATGACAACATTTATCACAATGAGTAGAATAAGTTCAATAACCAATTGTATGTACCTTCTTCTGAAGAACAAAAATTTACATATGCAAAACCATAGCACATTTACGTTAGAAATACCTTGAATAGTAGTTATTGGATCAACTAGAGGTGGGCCTAGGTCATTTGGAGTGTGGATGTAGGGCATCAAGGTCTCTTGATTTGTCTGCAACGGCTGAACTTCATTTACCACAGACTTCTTTGCCCTTGACTTCCTCTTCGGCTTCTCCACTGGAGTCACAAAGTTTCTATATAGCAGAGTTTCCTCCATCGGGATTTGTTTCTTTGTTCTTGGCTTATACACTTGTCTTCGTTTCGGTGTGTTTTCTAGGAGCTCTTGATTTGTAGTAAAATCCTCCATGCCCTTCTTTGCTCGTGACTTGAGACCTGTCTTGGTAGGAGGGTGACTTGGAATTGGAATCAAGGTCTGTCCATGAACAACCTAAACATTTTGACATTAGTTACACTGCATCCATCCTCACAAGAACCTCATAAAACTAAACGTATATGTTCTAAGTATCATAGAAGACAAAAATTTGTACTATCAAATTATTTATGGAAAACACAAAATTTGTTCACAAGTGTGGCCAATTTTATACTCACTGGCATATTGTGGATTGAATTTGTCACCGCCAAAGGTTCTGTTGGCAACATGGGGATGATGAATTGTAAGCGCTTTTGGTTGTCCATGTCCGCCTACTGAGGTCAAGAAAATGTCCTTCCGTAAGATGTCCGTCACGAATTGAAGATATTGCTTCTGCTCGCACCAACCAAGGAGCTTTGCAACGTGATGGTATCACAAATACCTATAGTGCTTTGCCACACCAAAATTGCCTCAACAATTCCAACGGCTTGATTGTGTCTAAACTAAGAAAAATGTTTAATCCAACAGCTGTGCAGCTCTTGTAGCAGCCTCTTCTATCGCACCTTCACCAATTATCCAACTTTGCAACCTTGCACAAGATTTGTCAAAGACCCCAATTTCTAATACATTACTTTCTCCAATCCCTCCCATGAATGGTGAACCACAAGAATGATAATTCGGCTATTCACACGTATGAATTGTTGCAATTGCGAAAGTTATGCCTTCAAATTGCAAAATCCCTACTTTGTATTTCTGCCGCCCTATCATTTCCCCCTCAATCTTCAAAGCACTCTATCCATCCATTTCAAATTGCTCTCTTTTCACATCCCAATGTCGCCTTCATTGATGTCTCTACTAAAGCCTAAACTACATTAGAAACCTATAAACTATCAACAGCCGTCTATGAACATTATGTGCATGCATGACAATCTAAAACTAGGCTTAGGTTCTTCTCCTGACCCCTGACTACTCCTATATGCATTGACAGAGAACTCTCATCACTATTGTGCAAGGCTGGTGTTATACCGTGACAACTCAGCTGAAACTCTAAACCAGTTCGGCCGGTGAACATACAAACCAGTGTGCGTCTAGAACTTCCCTGTCAGAACCCGTATATGAACAAGGACCAACCCAGAATACATAAAATGTGCACTTCTTGTAGGCACAATTTCTCTGTCTTACCTCATTTAATTTTTTTCTTTGCATAGTAATTCAATTCCCACCTTTGCAGGCATAGTAGTAGAATGACAATTTTACAAATACATTCTGTACCTACCTGAAAATCGACTTGTATTCCAAACCGTAGGCCATTTTGGCTTGGACAATCCTAAAGGGGTTAATGGATCTGACCCCAACATACGATACACAAGTTTGATGATTCGTGAATGAATGTATCATTACAGATGATTAGAGTGATTGGTCAATTTGTAAATTCTAAATTGTTCACATTCACAGATGACTGGAATTTAATGTTGTTCACTCCAATTTCATACTTTCTCCGACCAATTAGTGGATTGCTCTCATGGTCACGCAATTCAACATCCTGCCTAGTTACAGACTTCCACTATAGTTTGCAAATTCACATTCAAGCTACTTGTACACGACAATGAAACATACAGGGACGTCAATATTTTCAACAGCTCAATTATTTCTTAGACAATTAGTACTCCAAATTCAAATTACACTTGATTAGTGTCTCTTTGATCAAATCAACATTCATACATCTTCTTCAATTACACACTCCATGTTGACAATATAGGTCATTAGGGCTTCATCACCCTTAATTATCTTGGATGTATATCATCCCGGATCCTAGATTAAGGTTAGTTCAATGTATATAAGTTAGAGCTTAATCTTTGTTTAAGCATCTTTTGAATTACATTGTTGATCACTGTTGTTGTAGCATCACGACCTTTTCCTACATGGTATTAGAGCAAGACATGTTAGATCCTCCAAGCAGTCTTAGAGGTGCCTAAGAGAGACTAGAACTGTAACTCGTTAGATACATTGTAGAGACCTAGTTATTTTAATAAGCAGCGCCACAACTAGTCTGATTGAAATCATAGTGTATCATGTGCCACTCAAGTCACAATGGATTCTAACGTCAGAGATATACTTGAATCCATGAAGCTTGATAGGCCCTCGAACTACATTATAAAATTAAGATGATCTTGATGCAAGAAGGGCTTTAGCATTTTGACGAACCCAGCTATGATCAAACCAGCGTCAACACTGCAACATCATTTAGTACAGTTGGAGATGAACAATATCAATTGCACCAAATGGACTAACATTGATGCCCACAATCCTTGAAGCTACGACGGTTCATATAGCTAACAATGCACTTGTAGTCACTATTGACCCACTACAAGATAATGAATTTTGCTTTCGAGCAAGAAGAATAATCATATCTCTAGTAAGAAACTCAATCATTCTCAGTGTTATGCATCTCACAGATTCCTTGCCATCTAGAAACGCCTCAAGAGTATGTGTAATATGAGAAGCTCATCCAGATGACTGTCTCTGAAGGAACAATTTTATTCACTGAGACTACCAGAGGGCAAGGGAGTAGGGGATCATTTATAAGAGATCAACTTGATAGTTACACAACTAGCAAACCTAGGCATTTATACATCAAATGAAGACCTTGTAGATCTCACTCTCAATAGCTTTCCCAAAAGTTGGTCAATTTTCAAGCAAATTTAGAAAGAGAGAATGCATACCTTCATTCCCAGAGCTAGAAAGTTTGCTTTTGTAATAACAACTGGGTCACAACTTAGAAAAGCAATGTGACAAATCTGAAGAAGTTAGCTTTGTGAGAACAAAAGGACCACAAAGAGGAAACCATAACCAGGACCAAGGATGTACCATCGCGGCTGAAGCTATGGGGATTGGAACCCTATTGACTATGCCACCCTCTAGTAGGGCAACACCGCAAACTCTCAATGACAAACGATCAAACAAGCACACGCATCAATCATCTTCCACAAATGCAAAAATCAAATCACTATACAAGGGACTGCGCCGGGATGATAACACTTGGAGGCTGCATCAAAAGCATGCAAATCCAGTTGGGGAATATGCAATGCTTCCGACTACCAATTCAAATAAGGTGGGTACCCCAAAAATCGTCACTTTTTGTTACTAATCCTAGTTACTATTATTAAATTGGTCAAATTTTCATATGCTCTTGTTGACAAGTGAAAGGAGGTTCTAGCGCACCAAAGAATGGAACATTTTGATATTGTATGCAAAAGTTATTAAGGAACAAAGTTTGGTTCTAAAAGCATTTCTTCCACATAGGTACAGAAATGATTCTGGAGATGTACACAGGGTATAGATGGCGGTTTAAGGTCAATGGCACTTTAAGAACATACTACTTTACACTTTACTGAAATTGATGAAGACAATGATCTCTACATAGTTACTTGATCTTGACCCCAACGCCACAACACCACACATCCAAGCATGCATCAATGCCTTCCAATATGATTCTACATCACTAGACAAAGTCATCAACACTTGTATCATTGAAGAAGATTGGTTCCTGGACTCAAGTGCTTCCTCTCAAGTTATTGGCAACTCTAGGCTACTTAGCCAGATCACTCTTTCTAGTATACTGCACATTAGAACTACAGGCAAGCAATTGATGCCAGTAGCTTGCTATGAATTTCCAATTCATCACTTGGGTCTCATAATTTTTTGTTTTGTTTTTGTAATTTTTACAATTTAAGTTATAGTTATATACAAAAAGCCCCCGAAAGAGTGTAAAACTAAAACATGTATGTTACATGTCAATATAATATCACTAGAAGAAAATGAGGGGTTCTGCGACTTCAAAGAGCAATTGTTTTTTGAGTTGTATAACTAATTTGCGACATATGATAGTCTAGAGGTCTGAAGTTGCAGTGGACAAGTCGCATAAAAAATTAGAGTCGCAAAATGAAGTGAATCTATTTTTCATCCGGTAGCGTAGTTTGAACTTTGTCGACGGCCTTTTCTAACATGGTCGCTTACGTGTACTTGCTGCCACGTGATGTCGGTCATTCAATCGATGAGTTGTGCGACTTGTTTGCAACTTATCTGTGACTCCATTGCAACTTGTTGGCGACTCATTTGTGACTTGTTTGTAACTTGTTTGCGACTTGTAGATTTGTAGATTTTAAAATTCTAATCTTAATGATTTGTAGATTAGAATTTAGATATTACAAATCTAAATTCTATTTTAGATTTCAGATATTTAGATTTAAAAGATTTCATTGGTTTAGGAAATTATGTAATTTAAAAATTCTTGGATTTTTATAGTTTGTAGAAACCTACAATTTGTAGATTTCTACAATTTGTAAAAATCTACAAGCTGTAGAAATCTACAAACTGTAGAAATCTACAAGCTGTAGAAATCTACAAACTGTAGAAATCTACACCTAATAGAAATCTTAAAATTCTACTAAGGGAGTTCATTACATAAGAATACAACAACTTACAAGTCTTATATGTCTAACCTAATGGTACTCTTGACAATTGATATGGGACAATTGCTATAAGACAAATAATCGGGAAACAAATTAGAAAACGACTAGAAAATGACTACAAAACAACCAAAAGAATTCTAGAAAATTCTAGTTGTTTTCTAGTCATTATGTAGTTGCAATCTATTCACAAAAAACCTCTGTAATAGTGTAGGGTTACAAGAGTGTAATAGAGTTGTCATTTACGAATTCTAGTTGTTTTTAGTTGCAATCTAGTCGTTTTTTAGTCGAACTATAGTTGTTTTCTAGTTGCAGCCTAGTCGTTTTCTAGTCAAACTATAGTTGTTTCTAGTCACAAACTAGTTGTTTTCTAGTCGTTTTCTAGTCGAATTGTGGTCAAATTTAGATAATATGTGATTGTGGTTTGCCACAATGGACTCCACGATGCGTAGAGTTGTCCACATCGACAATTGTGATGAAAATTGGATGTAGAATACCTCACAATAATTCTAATTGCCAACTCTGTTACAAACTTGTAACCGTACACTTCATTCTACGACTACTTTGCGACTAAACAACCTAGTTGTCAAATTTGGTGCATAGAGAGAGGATTACAGTTGTAGGATAGTTCTATAGGACAACTAGTTGCATGTAGGTGGTTGTGCCGAACACGTTTTTCTTCTAGTGTATTTGGTCTAAAATAGATTTTATGCCTAGAATATCCCAAATATCCACCTGTACATAGGTTAGAAACCAAAGATTTGTGGAAGCTAGAAGCTCAAGGGTCATTCCATAGGGTTTTAAAGATACCACGTGCAGTGAAGGGGTATTATTCTAGGGGGTATTTTGATAACTCCAAGTATTTAAGTGCTCCCTAATATTATCTAATTTGCTAATTCATGGTATTTTATATCCCAATATAATTACTTATAATTGAAAAAGGTGGACAATTTCTGAGTCCCTTATTTTGTTATAATAAAATAAAAAGCCAAACACAAAAATTAAAGATATAAAGTCTTCCACCTTAAGACTGAAACAAGTAAAGATATGAAACATAATATGCAGAATGGGCAAAATCAGAGCAGGATTTAATTCCAAAAAATAGGATACATATGAAACCATTCATTCACAACAACCAAAATATCATTAGGATTTAGCTTGAAAAATAGGAAACACAATAAATCATACATACACAAGCACTAGCTAATCAACAAGGTGTACCAAAAAAATAGGAAACCTACAAACCCATACATACACAACAGCCAAAACACACAGGGGCTAGCAAAAAAATGGAGTATGTGTACAAAAGGCAATTTCCAGTTTAAAATTTTAAATACATATTTAAGCAGTTTAGATTCAAGCACTTAGAATTCAAATTAGAGAATGTCTACGCTGATGAGTAGAACGTAAAATTGAAATCCATTGGTCCAAATAGACCAAAAGATAGAAGCAAAGTAAGAATCCAAACATACATATGTGACCAAGAGATACCTGCAAAGCCAAATCTAAAACATACATACATGCTCAAGAGTCAAACTCATAACAAAGAACCAATAACAAATATATATATATATATTATAGACACATTTTTAAGTATAAAACTGCCCCCTACCATCATGACTAATCCCTGAATGTTCAGTAGACGATTTCAAAAATATTAATTAAATACAATTCATGGGTTGTTATGTCCACAGTAGTGGCAAAAAAAATCAAATTTGAAAACAAAGCAACAAAATTTTAGAGGAACAATAGCTGCGACATACCCTCAATGTGAGTTCATAAAATGGATTAGATATACTCGGCAAGGGTCACCTAGATGTTGGCTAAGGTGCGCCAATCTTTGTTTATGTTGATTTGAAGTTTGGACAATTCCCAACCACTGGATAGAATGTCAATAGGCTCATACAATTTAGTATTACTCAAATGGCATATGGATTCAAGGCGCAAACGATCACAAAGTGGTGCCTATAGTTTCCTAAAGCACAAAGCACTCCTAAGTTCTGGTTGAACCTTTCTACAACAAACTTATTGCCAGGGATGCGGTAGCGTCAACGTTCCTCTATAAAGTTGTACTTGGTCAAACAATAAGCGCAATATTCCATTTGCAGAGTCAATAAGTTGTGCCACTCTTGGTTCATGGTGCCCACTTGCAAGATCATCTTCATGTGACCAGTATGCCCTCCACCTTGAAGATTGATGTCATCCCATGGATCCACAGGTCTAGCGAGACCCTGCAAAACATAAGAGATCATGTAGTCGACTAGAGAAACCTCTATGCGGTTGCCTTAGTCCACGTCTCCAACATCAACATCAAAAGTCATCTTCAAAACTAGCAAATCTAACTAGAATTGGTTGGAGGAGTTTGCAAAACACCCGCCTAAAGAAATCATAAGGCATCGATTTACTATAGTCTAGGAAACAATGTGTGGACACCAAACGGACCAAAGCAATGAATGTTCACAAATACATCCTAGCACGACTTTTCAAAACGCAACCACTGCAAGCACGTAAGTGCTAGGTTTAGGCACAATGGTTTCATGAAATCCTAACTTAGTCGTATAAAAGAAAACAACTTGTAGAAAAGTAAGTGGATGAGCACATCCAACACATTCTACAAATCCTACCACGGCAACAACAATAGGAACAAACACAAAGAAGTGGATTATTGCTACGCAAAATTCAACAAAGGCATGTGCTACACAGATAACAACAATAAAGAATGTGGTCTACAATCAGTCCAAATGTTTCTTCATTTTATAAGGCTCTCACATTTGAAGTGGAATGGGGAATGCTGTTGCATGAGCATAGTACGTAGGGTGGAGATTTCAAGTAGTTTTAAAAAAACAATTAGAGTTTTGAAAACTGAAAACCTATGACCAAGTGTTGAGGACCTAAAACCATGAAAGAAATAGGTGCATTCAATCTGAATGGATGTCAAGCCAATATAATTCAATTAATATAATTTGACTCTTTGAGTCTTCTAGATGTTGCATACTTTACTTTCATATTGAACTTGTCACACAATAGAAGAACAAAGAATACATTTTTTTTAAATTAGAAATCAATGGAATAAAAACAAGCATTGACCATATGATTCTTTTCACTAAAGTCTAAATTGATAAATCCACACAAATCATGGCCTCTGTTGCGCTACTTTTCATGAAGAATAGATTTATTTGCTATTATGACATCTAAAGACTAAAATTTAGTAGATGAAGACAAAAGCGACGAATCCATAGATTTGTCAACACTATGTGTTAATGATATGTATAGCAACAAATATTAAAAGCATGTCCTTAAATGAGGTTGTTTGTTTTGTTTGTTATGATGAGGTCTTTGGAACCATGCATCCTTTGGTTGTACTCTTGGTACTATGAGAAAGCTCTCTACAAGAAAGAATGCAACAAATTTTGTTTTTGTGACATTTTGATTAACAACAAAAAAAAGATACTGAATTTCAAATTTTATATGAAGTAGAAAATTAGAAAATGACTTTTATTTTTACTTTGTAGCACTGTGGCAGTAGCACAAAGCTATACAAATATAGTTTGAAATAGAACTTATGTTATATACAAAGAATTAATAGTCAAGTATTAAAATCAAGTATTTTTTTAAAGGTTTCCTAAGTAAACAGTTATTTTGGTTCATTTTATTGTGATTGCATTCCTTAATCAAAAGCTTGTTGAATTATTTAAATATTAACATTCCGTATGTTTTGATACAACGCATCGGACCATGAATCAAGTTTCTCTTTACTCAATCATTCTCAATCAATGGGTTGCATAATAAAAAAAGAACAATTGCACAATAAGAAAGAACAACTAGTACAAACATCTAGAACACAAAAAGTAGTCAAGATCACTTGAATAGAGTCTATCTCCTGAAAAGGACCACGAAGAAGAGCATATGTTATTTTGTAGGGTAGAGAGACCTGAAGATGCGTTGCGATGCGACACAAATTGTCTTCAAACTTAGGGAGGGGAATGTGTTGCCCTCGGCCGCTAGGCATGGGAAAAGCACCGTCGTTGGCTCCAAAAAAGACCACAACAAGCTCTGGTTGGACTTCTGCATCCTGTTGTTGGTAAGCATACTCTTAATTATAAAGCTCAACTGAGAGACAAAAGAATCCATTCCGTAAGAAAATCAAATTCGAAAGGGCTTTACAAAATCCTCTACCAAAGGAGAGATTCACATTCTGCACACAAGACTTCATCCGGTACACATTTTAGGTTATATTTGCACCCCAAGCAAAATAAATGATCTCAATTTTCCATCAGCAAATTGATGGTGCATCAAATTCCTCCGTCGATCATTACATACTTTCGGGAGTATCTTGTCTAGAGCTTCAAGAGCTCTTCGAGTATTCCATCCTCGATAACCTCTTAGCACAATGTCTGCCTACAAAGACCACCACCACGTGTTCAGCTCTCCAAACCATTGTCCACTGATCACTGATCACTTCAAGTAAGCCCTAATACGCATATTAGCACCAAATCCTTTTTGCTTACAAAACAAATATTGACAAACCGTCCGTAAAAACCAAGAAACCTGGTCAGATTGGACAGATTTTCACATGGAAGCTGCTCCAACTTCTCCACAAGATTGCAGCAAAATGAAGTCACCACTCAAACTCAAATACAAGTAGATATTACAGTTCGTAATGACTTTCTTCATACAACTTTTAGGTAACATCCCCTAACTGAGACCGATTTGCAAAATCGTCCCTTCCAGGTTTGTGCCTAAAATGTAGAGCCTCCATACATGAGAGCCTAGGATCAATTTCAGGTTCACCTATTTTCAGCACTTTGAAAATTCATAGTGTATACATATTGGAGTCCAAAAAATGCATTCTAAGTGACTCTCAAACCCCCTGTCAACTACTAACAAACTCCAAACCCTTCACATTCCGAGCAACTCCACATGGAATTCCAAACTCCAAACAAACTCTAAACAACCTATGGGAATTTTCAAGCTTATAGTTAGCCATAAACTTGGGAGAGTGTTCACCTGCTTATCAGTTTAATTTCATAGCCCAATCTGGAAGGAAACTAGATCTTTTCTCAGTGAAAGTGGGCATTACTTCTAGTTGTGTCTAGATACTCGTGATGACACTCATTTGTTCATTGCTTAATGCGAAATCGCGAATGATGCAAATGGGACGATCGAGGTGGTCGCTGTTGGCGTGGACCATTTTGTCTCGTCATGAGCACCATAGAATAGCACAGGGAGTTCATATCGCGTTCCAGGTGTTAATTCCCGGTGAATTCCCGGTGAGTCTCAAATTTCCCTGTGTATGTGTAGTTGCAACATGTGTCCAAAATACCTGTAAATAGAAAAGTTTTTACAGGTGTCAAATTTTAAAGTTCATTGGGAAATTTGAGACTCACCGGGAATTAACACCGGGAACGCGATATGAACTCCTTGTGTAGCAGATTGATTCTATGTCACCATCCGTTGTCCAGTCGCCCCACCATCCTCCACCTTGTCCTGTTCTCCAAGTTGTTGGCTCAAGAGTTCCACTGTAAACAGTCTAACATGTCTGTTCTGTGTCCCAGTGCACATGAATTGACACTTGTCTCTCGTTCGGAACTATGCAACATTCGCAGTCCTCAACAACTCATTTCACATCTCCGCTAGATAAAGCCGCTCAATTTAATCCTCCTGATGATTTGCAAAGCTGTTGTTATCGCCGTTCTCAGAAAAGAGATCTGCAAATCAAGAATCGGAGCCCCCATCTTCTGCTTCTCCTTTTGCTTCCCAGGATTACCATCAGCTAGATCAAAATCAAGGAAGTATGAATTGTATCAAGGAAGTCCTCCTAGTCGTATGATTTCAATTGCCGGCACTACAAGTGCGCAACTCCTTTTGCTGGATGTACATGGCATTACTTGTACTACCACTCCTCGCCCACAAGCTGACAATTCCACCCATTTACTGTCCTTTCAACAGTGGTAAGCACACTCGCAAACCTTGAACATCAGGGGGCTAGTTCACTAAGGAATTTTCTAGATTCCCAATGTGGTCAAGGAAAACATTGATTGATAGCGGTAGAGAGAATGGGAAGCTTTGATAGTACCTTACGTTTCATAGGAGCCTTTTTACACGAACGTCATACATGGGACAGTTGAATTATCTCAGTGGATACCTCACTTCCACGGAAATCTGAAGTCTTAGTCTCTGACCCAGAGAATTGGATTGTAGAGCTTCAAACAAATTCTTTGAAGGGGAATTTGATTTTGAAAACTGACCAGAATGGTAAACACGGCATCGGTGTGCTCCCAGAAACAAAAAGAAAACTACGGCAATAAGTCAAGTGTCTCGTGCAACAAATACTCCAGTTCAACATCACGTTCAGCAGCCAAGTAGGAGACCTATTTGTACGTGCTGCTGGAACTGATATTCGGATTTGGCTCTATTATTGCAATCCTTGAAATTGATGTCTTCGTTGTATCTTGTTTCAGGCGCCTAATTGGTTGCGTAACTGGTTGAATGTGCAATTTTTTAATGAGATTTTCTCTGCGATGTAGTTTTGTTGATAAGGGTATTTCATGGACACCGTATACATAGATTGTTGTTTAAGATGTGAGTCGCTTGTCTCTTGATGTTGATCAGCTATCAGTAGCATTAAAGGAGGTCATCTTACAATGCAAGGTCAAGCTTTCCACATGAAAGACAACATCTGATATGAAAACATGCTTATCATACAGTTGCAAGGTAATCTCTTTATATGAAACACAACAACTGATATGAAAAGAAAACGCGGTTCACAAACGATTGCAAGGTCAATCTCTCAATATGAAAACACAACATCTGATATGAAATGAAACATGCTTGATATACAATTACAAGGTTATCCCTCTATATGAAACACGACATTTGAGATGAAAAGAAAGCTTCCTTGACACACAGTGTGTGCATAGCATGGATATTGAAAGCTTTTTTTTTTCTCATTTAGTATTCATGGGTCAAGTCCATGTAAATAAGTATATAGCTATATGCTCGATTGTTTATTCTAGGCCCGCTGAACAAATAAACTTTGTTGAAGTGACACCAACCTTTCATGTTGTCATATGTTGTTTTATTTTATGAAAATAAAGAGTCTCCTTTGATAGGAGGTTGAAAAGGCATACTTCCCTTTATTGAATTGCACAAAGATTGCAAACAACTTCTATCTAGCGCTCTGTGTGGGATTTCTTCACTATATTGTGGAGATAGCTCTCAAAGATATACTCAAAGTTGAAACATTCGCCATCAATTGACCTTTACCTCTCTACTTGTACATTAAATAGGGAATCTAGGGGGAAACATCCTATTGTACATCTTGAACCAAAATAGGTATTGAGTGAAATGGTGACTCAAGAGTAATTGTGGCTCATTCTCTTATTCAATTGAATTTTCAAATGCAACAACAATTTATTGGTTATTGGTTATTGAAACCTAGTCTCCACCGTTATAACGGGGAGTCTTTGTATTCAATGAACCTAGTTTCATTAACCTACTTCCCTTCAATAGCCAATGCCACCCTTCTATTCCATTTATACCCTTCATATTCCTTGTTTAATGGTAAGAGCATGTGCTGTGATTTTTTTTCCAAGGCCATTGTGGACTCCTTTTTCATGTTTTTTTATCTTTTGCTTGAAAAAATTGACACATGGGTGAGGTTTGGACTTTGGGCTTGGCCTTTGGAGGCTTCACATTATGGCCGTTCAAGTTGAGAGGCCGTGCCCAAACTATGGTTGAGAGTCCAACGAAATGGGCTCTTTAATGGGCATTTTTTTGGACTCTCACCCAAAGTTTGGACATGGCCTCTCAACTTGGTCGGCCATAGTGTGAAGCGGCCCTAATTGCACATATATAAATGATTATTCCTACATTCTAAATACCATATGTCAATTCCTATGTTCTAATTACTAGTTGAAATACCATATTAATAAAAAAGATGCAAACCACATTTATCAAAGATAAATGACAAACACAGGAGGTACATTTTTCTATATTGTCTAACATTTTTTATATAGTATATATAAATATACTTTTCCGAAGGTGCCAAAAATATAATAGTGAAGGCATTGTAACATTTTAGAAGGTAACCTTTAAGTTGGATTGTCTATACCATGGACATTTTTTAATTTTTAATTTTTAATTTTATAATTAAAATAAATTAAAATAAATAACCACTCTCTTTACAATAGAGAATAAAAAAATCTATCATAGTTTCCTTCAGTGCTCATGATTGTTAAAGATAAGGTTTGAAAAGGTTTTTAATCACTCCTATTGTCTAAGGCAATACAAAGTTAGTTTGACATGTGAGATGTACTTGAATAGTACAAGCTTAATCCCTAAAGGACCAAACTACATTATTTGTCAATATAGCGATTTCGGGCAGCTCACTACAAATGGTTTTTGTTTTTCTTTGAAATTTTCACACAACATGTGCCCCAGGAGTAGCTTTAAGGACCAACAATTTTCATAATTTTTTATTACATGGTTAAAAATTTATTGTATGATAGGTAATTTTCTTTGAATTGCAAGCAACCTAGGGAGATCAAAAAAATTCTTGAAAAATCAATTTCTAAAGAAACAAAAATTTAAAACTGGTTCTCTAAATGTATATATATGTGGAAAGCTTTTAATCATTCCATTTTGATTAATGAGATGAAAGTTATGAGGAGTTTTAGTTTGCAAGTAGTATTGGAATCTCTACTTTAAAATAAACTTTGAAGTCTTTTATTTAACTCAACTTTCAATATTAAAAAAATAAATAAAATCATAGGATTAAGAATGTTTATTACAACATTACAACCATTGGGTTTGGCATTTTCAAGTCCATAACTAAATTCTTAACAATTTAGTATTTTGAATTATTCTCTACTTCTTTCTATTTACTATTTTTTCCCTATATGTTGTACAATTCCAAATGATCTCAAATTTTGAAGTATATGGCCAACTTGCCTTGAAGAATGAAACCAAAGAATCACCACCAATATGGATATTTTTCATACAAATGTGACCTTGTGAAGTGCAACTGTCCAATTTTTTGTAGGGCCCAAAAAAGGATTTTTGTGACTTCAAACACTAATATCTTGCAATCAAACCAGTGTACTACAAGATTCTATATATACACGTGTCTAAAAATGATTTTATTTTCTAAAATTTGATACTTATACTAGAAATGGCATTTTTGGAGCATTTTGGGTGAAAACATAATCAAAAATCTTTAGAGGTTAAGAGCTTATTCTCTTCAATAAGTCTTCATTACTCTAAAATACAAGAAGTTATTCCATTAGTGTTATTCTTCATTTTGTCTCATCTTCATGTCAAAACTCTAAGTTGCCACCAATTGTCTTGTCTTGCAACAATCACTAGTTTTATCTTCAAACAAATAAATAGGATCTTGTGCCATTAAACCCATTAAAGTAGTCAAAGTATTTGTGACAATCTTGAATCTTAAATCCCTACAATTCTTGCTATATCAAGCTCAAATTATCTCAAACCACATTGTCTTCACAAAATACTAAAATCTTTGTTTGTTTTGGTGCACCCACGATAGGATCTATTAGTCAACTTGTTAAAATATATTCTTATAACTGGCGTGAAAAAATCATTTGTTTTCCAATACATATTTATTTTATTTCAGCCATTTTTGAAATGATGTGGATCTCCAGAACTATACAAATGAAATTCAACAATTAATCAAATTGCACTCCCTAGATTTTCTACAAGGATCAATAAAATTTTGTTATGCTATTGATTCCATGAAAATCCCCAATATGATTTTCAAACTAATGTCAATGACTACATTGATGTCAATTTTTTTCAATTTTTTATTAGAATGGATCCAAAAGCAGGCTCTTACGGTCTCAATATTTGTCAAGAGTTTTTGAAATTTTTGGTGAAGATAGAAAAACACACTAGCATTTCCAAAAATATAAAATTTATTTCAATCCGTGTCTGGGAGCAATAGTTATGGCACAAAAAGCTTTTTTTTAGTTTGGCAAGCAGAAAAAAAACTTCAAAAACTTTTGAAATAAAAATTTAAAAAGACTTTTTTCAGATAAATTGCATTTCAATCTAAATGGGAAGCTTTCATTCATTCCATTTGGATTTGTTATGCAAAAGTTATAGACAATCTTATTTTTCGACAATTATAGCATCTTCTTGAAAAAATAACTTGTAGGAATCATTCATGAATTCAATTTTCACATTTTTCAAAAAGAAAAGTTTTACAAGGTTAAGATTTTTTGCTAGAACAATCTCACTGTTCAAATTTGTGTGTTTCAATTCCATCTTAGAGTTATTAACACTTTAGTTTCCCTTCAATCTTGAACCTACTTTTACTTAACAATTTTTTAATGAGTGAAAACTAAGTTTGTTTGTTTGTTTTAAAATTTCCTAGACTTTCAACTTAGTTCTTCATCATATAAAATTAGAAATTCAAAATCAGTAGAGCAAAAGTTACGAGTGAAGAAGGTTCAAAGCCAAAAAATGTAGATGAGCAATGTGCAAAAAAACTTATTTCTTTCACTTTAAATGCAAATAACTTCCAATCCACATGGTCAAAGTTTGTGAAATTTCTTCCACACATTTCTATACTAGTCTAGTATAAGATTCTACAGTAAAATATGCAAAAAAAAAAACATTTTTAAATTTTTTTTCGCTCTTTGCTTTAGAAATGGCAGTTTTGAGTATTGTTTGATGGAGAAAAGGCCTTGGGATTTTAGGGGTTAAGCATTGAAGCATTTTTGGAAAAAAAAAAAAACTTTTATTATTTTTCTATTTAAAAAAAAAAGGTGTCTATTGCAAAACTAGATTTCTTGTTGTAAAGATATCTCACGGATGATGTGTATATATACCCAAAAGAATATAGTATTGGAGATACTTTGAAATTTGGAGGGAAAACAACATTTATAGATTTGTAGATTAGATTTTTGAAATAATTTTAAACTGATCATAGTTACGAGCATTATTTCATTTATCCTCATTTTTTTAAATGACCGTAATGTTAGAATTGATATCTAAACAAATAAATGAAAGACTTCAAATAAATTCCAAATTTTCACTCCTCTTGTGACCAAACAATATAATATTTCAATCTATATGAAATATTATTGTGTTTTGATTCTCCATGTAGGTAGTAACACATCTATTTTAACCTCTAAAGTATTTGACTGTGCTTTCACCAAAAATGCTCTCAAAATGCCATTTCTAGTACAAGTACCAAATTTTACAAAAAAAAATCATTTTTAGACACATGTAATCATAGGATATTGTAGTACGGTAGTTTGACAAGGTGTGGAAAAAATTTCAGAAATTTCCGTCATGTAGATTGCAAGATATTAGGATTTGAAGTGACAAAATCCCTTTTGGGGGCCTTGCAAAAAATTGGGGAATTGCACTTCACAAGGTCACATTTATATGAAAAAATGTCCAAAATAGTGGTGATTTCTTGGTTTCATTCTTCAAAGCAAATGGGCTACATGCTTTAAAAATTCCAAATCATTTGGAATTGTATAGCATATAGGAAAAAAATAGTAAGTAGAAAAAAGTAGAAAAAGTAGAAAATTATTCAAAATACTAAATTGTTGAGAATTTAGTTATGGAATTGAAAAATGCCAATTCTAATGGCTATAATGTTTTAATAAACAATCTACATTCTATGATTTTTTTTTTAATATTGAAAATTGAGATAAATAAAGGACTTCAGAGTTTATTTTAGAGGAATAACTACCCGCAAATTAGAACTCTTCGTAACTTTCATCTCATTAATCAAAATGAAATTATTCAAAGCTTTTCACGTATATATAAATCTGAAAAAAATAATTTCAAATTCTTATTTCTAAATTAAAAAATAATGATTTTTTTGAGATTGCTCGTAAATTGCTGAAAACTACATATCATACAATAACTTTTTAACCATGTAGTCAAAAGTTATGAAAATTGTCGTGCCTTAAAGATACTCCTTGGGATCATGTTATGTGAAAATTTCAAATAAAAAAATAAAAATTATGCTTGTTGTGAGTTGCCCAAAATTGCTATGTTGTCAAAGAAAACCACTATCTGGTCCTTTAGGGGTTAAGATCTCAAGATTGTTATCTAAAACGACTAGATAAAAATAATTGATTTATCAATTTTTTTTACTTTTGTGTTATTTAGAGCATGCTCCAAGAAATCTCAGGCTTTAAGTATTAACATGTCAAGAAGTGGAAAATATGTAATGGTTTGAAATACAAGCATTATATTCTTCTGAGGAATTTTTAGAAAATGTCTCATGAGCATGTAAGCTTACATAATTTGTTGTATAGTACATGTCTAAATTTTTTTGGTAATTTTTTCATATATAACTATGTTTTATGTCCCTTCATAATTAAAACTTTTATGTTTGAAGTTTTTGATTTTCATCGATTTTTCTCAAAGTCCATTACTTTAGCAATAAATTGGGTTTATGTAGAAAGACTGTGTTGAAGTCCCTTGTATAGACTCCAGCACTCCAGTTTTACCTTCGAATGAATAATATTTATTTTAGAAAAAACTTACACAAAGAATGGTTCAATGCAATGATTGTCTATATCTAATAATAAAAAAAAAATACTTTGTTTGATAATTAGATAGTGCTTCTCAATTTAAAAAGGCTATTTTTTATTTGAAAGCAAAGGTGAAAAAAGTTAAGAAATCTATAGATGTTATAATGATCTGTAAATCAAAGTGTTAGTTATATAATAATATCTAGAAAGATACTTGTCAACTTTACAAAACATTTGTGAACCATAAAATTTGTAGAGGGAATAGTCAGTGTTGATTATGAACATAGAAAAATTGCATGTTTTTATACTTCTCCACCTATTTATTTGCTTCTAGTATTGTTTATATATTGTCTTGGCATGCACCCAAGCACCTTTCTTTTATATTGGGTTTATAGAAAAGGGGACTATCCACCAATTCCACCAATCCTCAAAATTGTCTTGGAATGAAGAAATTTGTTCTAGGTGTGTATTTTCTACTTGCCCCCAAGCCCAATAGTGTAATAGTTGGCCCTAGTTCGTGGTTGACTTGTCCTCCCTTCTTTTCAAAGGACCAATCACAGTAGCCAAAAGCTAAGAGCATCTCTGCTAGTTTGCATCAAAACAGATGTGTTAGATCGTAAATGTTGTGTTTCAGTGGAAAAGAAGGCTTTGTTAGCAATCTCCCACCAGGATTGCACAAATTGCAATGCAAAGTTCAACACCCCAACTGATTCGGGTCACAATTTGCCCATAGCATTGACATTTGTGGCATTTTGTGTGGTGGGGATAGTAATTTGATTGGTTGGGTTGAGATTGCTCCGAGGATTGCTCTAGAATTGAGGTTGCACCTAACATTGAAAACAATGTTGTAGCTCAAATGCGGCTCATGTCAAACATGAGAGGGACCTATAACTTGTAGTGTAACAAGTAAATTTTGAAGAGGTTAGTTGCAAAAAAATTGAAATTGCACAATTGTGGGGGTTCACAAAGAGACACCAAATCATTTGACAAGGCAATATGACATGCTTGGGCGGAGATGCTTTGAGATAGGTGGCTCAAAAAGCGACGCTTTAAGGATTGTTGGGCCTTTTTGATGAATTTCAGATGCCCAAAAATATTTTTCCTTATTTTTCACTCAAAGAAAAATTGATGCTAAATCTAACACAAGTGGTTTCATATTATTTGGAGCATTTATGAATTATTTATGAATTTCCAAAGAATTCTGCCATATGCATCTATTTGTGATCCTAGGCCTTGCAAAACTCACTCATGTTCAGTCTAAAAAAAGATATGGCTTCACCAAAAACAAACACTGCAGCATTCAAAAAATAATACACAAGGTTCCTTAATGTGACCTTTACAAAACTTAAATGGACCCTATATTCTTTTAACATTTGTAAGAAGACAACTAGGCAATCAATTTCCATTTTTTTTAAAAAGTAGACACACCTTGGCTTTGAAATGGACCTTCCCTTGCTCTTGGTCCATCCATTGACAACCCTTAATTACGCAACACTTTGCATTACTGTTAGAGAGGTTGGCAATCCATTCTAGAACCATTTACTCTCCATTTCAGAGCTCCTTAGAGGATTGTTTGAAGAAGAGGGTCTCTTTTTAAGCCACCTACCATGAGACACATGTAGAAATTACACACGTCGAAAAAATTGCGGTCTCTCTTTTGATTGGCATGCTTTCACTCACAATCTCAATGGGATATATAGACGACAAAAGCAAGAACGCTGGTAAGTAAGTGGTTTTCACACGCATGTGAGTTCCACTTTGTTCAACAAAATTTGTTGCTCTCAAAGCTCCACTGTACCTCCGTTTGTTGAACTCTCAGCTGGTTTGTGTGAAACCGACATACTTGTAGAGGTTAATGGTCAGAGCTTCCACTGTTCCTCATAGGGCTGAAACTCCTGCTGCTGGCCCCGGCCTGTCTCCTCCGTAGAATCTGTCCTCACTTCTGAAGTGGTGGCAGAAATTTAATCTCGCGCAAAATCACACGCTTCAAGAGGTAACTGAATGCAGAAGCATGTCCCCTCGAAATCAACACCTCAAAACGTCACATTGGGAACTTGGGACTCCTCTCAAGTGGCCTTAAACCTCACTTGAGCACTTCGACGTCCAATTTCTGGACAAAGAACATATTAGTGGTAGTCACACCTTCTTCCCCAGGCAGGTGGAGAATGGAGAATGACAAGTTCGTGAGGATTTGGAGGAGCCAATGGGGAGCCGCGGTGGGTGAAGAAGGTGTGACACTCCCAAAAGTTGTTTAGAGAACAAGAGTGGAGAATCAGAGACCAATATTTGACATGGAGTGTAGGATGAACATGAAGACGGTGTACAACGCAAGATGGAGAATATACTTAAATGAACAAGTCTTCACCACTCCCATTATTCACCTTTGGAGGTGAAGACTAAGAGTGCAGAAGATATAACTAGTTAAGAATATTTTACCTCGGAGGGCCAACATGAAGTCAACCTTAAGTTGCCCCATCTCCGTTCTCCATTCTCCAAGTGCAGAATAAAGAAGGTGTGACTACCCCTATTGAGACTCACATTTCTTTCTCATTACTGCTTGGATGAAAGTTATCCTAATTTGTGGAGATACTTTATCATTAATGGTTGGATTTGGTGTCACTAGAATACATATTTGTTCTAAAATCACAAATGTGGAAGTGTGTCAAGTGGTTGACCAAGACAAAATTGCCAACTGACTCTAGTTCAAATTGAATTTGCAAAAATAAGGTCGTAGATTTAAAGTACACAATTTATTTTTTAAATCACCATATCAAAGAAACCTCGTTTCAAATCCATTCCAACAAATTTTACTCAAAAATAACAACTTTTTGCTTGTAACTTGATTTCAAAGGAATTTTGAAATTTTCCTTTCAAAATTTATAGAAAAATATTGGAGAAAGCATCAGTGAATGTAATCATGCAAATGGAATCTAAAACTCAAAGTCTACATCTTTCATTTGTTCATCAATTCCAAATTATGCTTACAAAGAATACTTTATGATGATTTTTCTCAAATTATCAATTTTGGAGAAGACTCTTGAAATTTAGGGATTAACCCTCCTAAAAAAGAAGTGATAAGTTACTTAATCCCTAAAGCTTTCTTACTATGTTTTCACCAAAAACGCTCCAAAACTACCATTTCTAATACAAGTACCAAATTTTAGAAAAAAAAAAAAAATTTGGACAAATGTAACCGTAGGATCTTGTATTATGCTGGTTTGAGAAGATGTGGAAAAAATTCAGAAAATTCCACCACGTAGATCGCCAGATATTAGTGTTTGAAGTGACGAAAATCCTCTTTTTGCCCCTGCTAAAAATCGGGCAGCTGCACTTCACAAGGTCAGATCTTTATGAAAAATAATTCAAAATGGTTGTAATTCTTTGGATTCATTCTTCAAGGCAAGTTGGCTACATGCATGAAAAACTTTAGATCATTTGGAATTGTACAACATATAGGATAAAAATAGTAATAGAAAAAGATAGAGAATGATTCAAAATACTAAATTGTTGACCATTTATTTATGAAATTGAAAAATGCCAATTCCAACGGTTGTAATATTATAATAAACAATCTAAATCTAAATTTTTTTATTTTATTTCAAAAATATTAAAAATTGAATAAAATAAAGTACTTCAGAGTTTATTTTAGAATGGAGATTTCATAACTACTTGTAAACCACCCACAACTAAAACTCCTTCTAACTTTCATTTCATTTATCAAAACAGAATGATTCAAATTTTTCCATATATATAGAAATCCAGAAAACCAATTTAAAATCTTTATTTTTCAAAATAGTGATTTTTAAAGAAGGTTTTTTTGTTGCTCAAGTTGCCCGCCAAGCAATGAAAACTACATATCATTCAATAACTTTTTGACCATATAGTCAAAAGTTATGAAAATTGTTGGACCTTAAAGCTATTCCTTGGGAAAATGTTATGTTAAAATTTCAAAGAAAAATAAATAAAAATCCATTGATATTGAGCTACCCAAAATCGTTATGTTATCAAAAAATGCACTTTGGTCCTTTAGGGGTTAAGTTAACATACAAAAGCAAAACAAAATTTAAACGGTCTTCAAATCATCACTGAAAAGAGAGAGACATTCAATGTAATGTATGCAAAATGCAAAATCTCTTGATTTTGGAGCTGGCATGGACACATTGCTTGGGCTTTGTTGGAGTGGCAATGCCCACACCAAGCTGCAGTTAACTTAAGTTAAGCTAAAAGCTCACTTGGGGTTGATCTATTGTCTATTGAACCCCCACTCTATGGATCTGAAATACTTTATTTGTCAAATTTTCAAGCTCTGCAATGAAGTTCTGTTTCGTTTGTTTAGAATTTATTAATTTAAAATAAAACTTCAAGCTCTCAACCCCTACTTGTTTGTCACCGTACAAAATAATTATCCCCACCCACCAAATGGCACATGGCATCACTTGATTGGCCAACACCTTTGATAGCAAACTCTGAATTTAATTTAGTAAAGGGAAGTGCAAAACATAAACTCAAGTCACATCTAAAGGATTTGCTTGTCCTACCATAGACTTCCTAGAGAGTCAATTTATTTGCATCCTACTTCATAGTCTAGAGAAAGACTTCTTACAATACATATTGTTAAAATTCTCCTATTGCTTGCTAAGTTACCCCAAAGACCAACAAAGTCCTCAAAATTTGTGAAAATCCAAATTTGACAAGACAAAGAATTCTATTAGAGATCAAATCAAACTATGAATACACTAGTAGAAACATGGGTTGTGTAGACTTGTTACCTATGCTCATAAAGACTACCAACTAGTCAAGTTGGTGATGTGAGATCTTCTCATGGATTTTTTTCTAATCTATGTGGCCTATGTTGTAATAGTGATAGTTGCATCATATCAAGATGCAAATTGTCTAGTCAAAAAGAAAACAACAACTTTAAGATGTATTTCATATATGATAGGATATTGGTATCATGAATTAAATACAATTTAATTCAATGAAGCATTTGAGGTTAGGGTGCTTTCACACTACAAGTACTCTAAAAATGCAATGATAAATTGCAATTTTGCAACTTTGACACTTTCTTGTGAATAATAGGCTTTGTGAACTATTATTCCTTTTAAATTATATATTTAGGTATAGGTTTCTATATGTTTCCAAAACTTATTAATTTTTAAAATTAGGGAAGCTACGAAAGGGAAAATTATTTTTATAATTTAGAGATAAAATATTAATTATATTTAAATTAAATTAAATATTTAATTCAGATTTATTAAGTGATTTTATAATCTTTCTTATGTAATAAAAAAATTAAAACAATTATTTTGGCAATTTCAATCTATATTTAGATTTTTTTTTAAATGGATTAAAAGAATCTAATAATGCAAAGTCTAGATGTAATAAAATTTACCTTACACAAATTTTTTAATCTATTTGTGATTTAATTCACTCTTGAAACTTCCAATTAGATGTTATTTTGAAACAATTTTGAAAGAAGGATTCTAAATCCTTAAATCTTTGAAGTGGAACTTTTTTCAAACTTTCTAGAAAAGGAATAGCTTATATATACATTGAAGTTTCTATAAATCAATTTTTTTGTTCATAATTTTGTAAGAATTCATTATAAACCCTCTTTCAAAATAGTCATCTTAGTAATAATTTTTCTATATGCACAATGTACACAAAAATGCAATCCTAGTTCCAAGGATATTAGAGTACTTCTAGCGTAAAAATGCATGTTAGGCATAAAAATATTCTATATATAATCACATGCAAAGGTAGAAGATGCATTACTTCCAAAGAGTGACTTGCATAGGTGGTAATCATTGTCCATTTTATTACATGTCAAGCATTCCCATCCTTTAAACCACTCATTGTACTCATGTCCAACAAGTATGAATGGATGAATGTCCTTTATCAAATAATAATGTACAGGTGGAAAAGAATGGATGCCACACTTGAAGAATAAATGTCACCCCAAGTATCAAAAGGTCACTATCTCCACGTGCAATTAATACACATTTATATGCATATACTATACTATTGTCCTTGTATAAACTAAGTGCATTTAGTATTTTCAAATTCAATGCCTTATATAAAAAATTTACAATAATTTGACAATGTAGTAATTACAGAAACAAAAGTATGGTCACCTTTACAATTGACATGTGTATGCAACATAAAAATTGGCAAGTGATTTAGATCTAATTTTCAATAATCACACTAACATGACTTGGTAATATATGTGGATTTGGACCATTTTTTCTTATTTTGTGAATGCAATATTATGTAAAAACTATACAATAAAAGTTTTTATTAATATATTATGTGTTCATCATAAAAAATTAGGCCAATTCAATTTTTTTGCACCTTTAGATACATCCTTGTATCCTAAAATGCATGTCATACACCAAAAGAACATATATTTTCTCCCCCTTTTTAGAAATTAAGGTGTATACAACCAAGCAACCTTGCCATACTTACTTGCTAACTTTGATTACAACATGACAACATGATTTGATCTTAAAATATCAAGCCCATTAGCTGGACTACAAAGTAGCAACACCCTTAACTGTCATTGCACCCATAACCGTCACTTCTATAATCTTGGAAAATCTTAGGAAGTGAATAGATGTTATTACAAGGATGTACTACATCTGAATATCAAAACCTAGTGTTGGTATTAGGTGCACGTATAGTCGTCTCTTTAAATAGTCACAACTTATTCTCACATTGTCCGAATAATACATTTGAAAGTGCACATGGATTATTGTTCTCTTGCTAGTAGGATTCAATAAATTGTTGGATGTGTATTAGTAGACATTATACATGTCCAAAATCCTTAAATTAACAATTATGGGTGCTACTACTTTAAGCCCAAAAGTTATCTCCTAACAAGATGAATACTAGCAACCCTACTTTCTACAAGAAACCTAAAAGCCATATGGGTACTTTGAGTCATCCAAAGTGTTAGAGGGCCAAGAGTTTGTTTGTGGCTCCCCTTGGAAAGGGCTTCTATTGCCTTGAGGTTCAAATTTTACCTTAGCTCTAGTCTCAATGCAAAATTTTAATAATGTATATATTTGAATTAGATGAATATGAACAAAGTCATAGGCCATAAATCTTAGTTGGAATTTTAATTTACAATTTGGGTGCTCCTACAGGTAGTAGAATTTTAAAAATATATATTTTGGAATGATCCCATATTGTTGTATAATATTCAATTGAAATACACACACATGTAGAAGATTCCATACCAAAGATATTAGCCCCCAAAATGAAGAAATAAAAAGTAAGGCTTTAAGAGGAATATTTGAAAATATGTACCACTTCAGACTATATAAAGTTCTTAATTCACAATTGCAATACATCAATGATGTATAAAACATTAATTTAGAACACTTATTATCATATCTATGTACTACAGAGTCCTTCTATTTTAAAAAAATTATATATACAAAAAACAAGCTTAAATACATGGTATTGACATTGTAACAATCCATAATAATCCATACAAAAGCCCCCCTATACTTAATGTGAATGATTTTTTAAACATTAAGAATATGGTTGCTTAACCCCTAAAGGACTAGCATGCAGTTTTTGGCAGTATAAAAAATTTGGGCAGGTACTTGTGACTGGAAATTTTCATATTTTTGGCTGAAATTTTAATAGAAGGTGGGCGCGAGGAGTACCTTTCATATGCACTAAATTTCATGACATTTGGAAATAGGAGTCAAAAGTTATGACCAAATTTGTTATTTTTTTTCGTAATTGGGCAGTCCGGGCAGATCAGAAAAAATCACTTTTTTCAAAAATAAAAATTCGAAATTGGTTTTCTAGAGTTATATATACATGGAAAACTTTGAATCATTCCATTTCGACCAATGAATCAAAAGCTATGAGGATTTTTAGTTTGCGGGCAGTTATAGATTCTTTTCTCTGAAATAAACTTTGAAGTTGTTTATTTAACTCAATTTTTAATATTTTTTGAAAAAATAAATTTCATAGGATGTAGTTTGTTTATTACAACATTACAACCATTGGGATTTACATTTTTCAATTCCATAATTAAATTCTTAACAATTTAGTATTTTAGATCATTCTCTACTTCTTTCTACTTACTATTTTTTTTGGATATGTTGTACAATATCAAATGATTTGAAAAACTTTAAGCATGTAGAGAACTTGTTTAGGAAAAAGAATTCAAAGATGCA
Organism: Antitrichia curtipendula; assembly: GCA_951230915.1. Taxonomy (NCBI): domain Eukaryota; kingdom Viridiplantae; phylum Streptophyta; class Bryopsida; order Hypnales; family Leucodontaceae; genus Antitrichia; species Antitrichia curtipendula. The sequence continues at coordinate 18,487,583 of OX579641.1, forward strand.
CCACCATTTTGGACATTTTTTCATACAAATGTGACCTTGTGAAGTGCAGCTGCCCTGTTTTTCGCAGGGACAAAAAAAAGATTTTTGCCAGTTCAAATGCTAATATCTTTCAATCCGCATGGTGGAAAATTCTGAAATTTTTTCGAGATCTTCTAAAACTAGTTTACTATAATATCCTACGGTTACATGTGTCAAAAAGTTTCTTTTTCAGAAATTTGGTACTTGTACTAAAAATGGCAGTTTTGGAGTGTTTTGGTGAAAATATAGTCATAAAACTTTAGGGGTTAAGCAACCATATACAAAATAAAGCGAATGATTTCTTATTAAAAAACATATATATTTTATTATACACAATCACTAGAAGAAAACCTTATTGCTTTTAATACAACCTACATGACATTTATGTTTTTTGTAATATAAAAAATCAATTTCAACACAATTTTTGCATTGAAATATAAAAAAACAGAAACATCATGTAGGTTGTGTTAAAAGCAACAAGGTTTTCTTCTACTAAATAGTGCTTGCTATAAAAAGATTTCAGTCCACTCAACTATGCAATCACCCGTGTGGCCTTGCAGAAAAGCAAGCAAAGAGGCCCAATATCTTGTTCAAAACCTTTAACCAATGTTATATGATTTGAAGATTTACAAAATCAAGGTAGGACTATCCATTCCCTACCAGAGCCCCATTCCCAATGTGTAGGGTGTAGTTATTTCCAACCAAAGTTTGGAATGTGTTTTTCTTCTTTTCAAGGTTGGGACTAATAAGGTCATGACACATGTCCCAAAGTAGTGAGCAAGAAGGTAGGAAGTAATGAATGGGGATATAAGGTAAACCATCTCATTGCGGTCAGAATTTGAGACCATCCCATTGTGGTCAAAATATTAATGGTGGTGTACATTTGAGAACTCAAATGTACACCACCATTAACATTTTGACCACAATGGGGCCTACTCAAATTCTGACCGTAATGGGATGGTTTACCTTAGTTCTTGAATGATTGGAATCGGAAGACTCTAGATATTGGACATGGGTCCACACCAACTTTTGACTTCCAAAATTCATAATAATTTCAGTTCAAGCAATAAAATTACCTAATTTTTGGCAAACCCCATCATTTCTATCTCTGCACCTGTGAAAATATTTCATCTGCCTTCAAGTACTCCACATCATGTCCACAGTTGCTTATTCGGTCGGTTATGGGTAGTTTGCCTGTAAATCCACAGTTGTCAATTTTGAGGTTTGCATGAAAGCCATGATGCGTGAGCAGGCCTTAAGGAGATCTTGACAAGTCAGAAAATTTAAATCCATCCATGATAAGTGTCTGTTCACAAGTGTTTGCACAGCACAAGAAATAACTCATGTGTATCTTTAATGAAAGGATAAAATGAAGTTAATTAAAAAGAGATTAATTTGCCAAAAAAAATAAAAATAAAAAGAGATTAATGGTGACAAAACAATTAACCCCAAAAGGGAAATTGTACCTCACAATTGACTTCATCACAATCATGGTTATGTACCAACAAAGTTAATTTAATCCTTGAAAGACGCAGTTCTCCATGACCAACTCAAGCGGTAGTCATCAAAATGCTTCAATTATCAACAAAATTCCATTTCATTTGTGTCAAAAAAAAAATGCTTCAATTATTGAATCAATAGGTACATTTTCTATTTCAACAATGAACAATGAAGCCATCCATTGGACACTTTTGGTCCTCGGACTCCTTCAAGGGTAAAAATGGATGATTTTTAATATAGTTTGGGGGGATTAAAGTCTTCTAAACCAATCGAGTGAACCAAAAACAAATTTAACTTCAAAAAAACTATAATCTTGCAATCTACTAGTCACATAATGATTCCACACATTCCTATGGTAGTTTAATATAATCTTGTACTCTTGAAATGCAACAATTTAAAAATGTTTTTTCAGTTACACTCAATATACTAGAAAGTGGTAGTTTTGCACAAAATTTATCCTCATGTCTTTATGGATAAAGCTAGGAATGCATTCTTGTGACTTTCATTTGTTTCGATTGGTTTATCTTTATTATTGGAAATATTATCTTATTTTTAATGTGAATCTGTATTCATTTTCAATAGAATTTCAATACTTTTGATTATGTATTATTTGGATATTCAATAAAAAATGATTTCAGCTTTAATTTCAATTTGAAGGTGTAGAAAGTTTTTTTTTTTTACCACCTAAAAGTAAATATAATTAATAATTAATGGATTACATCCTACCATTTTATACAAATTGCATCCTACAAAATCAATTTTTTTTTAATGAATCCAAGCATTGAAGGTGTAAAACAAGAGGTATAGAGTGTAGAAGTTGATGACGAGTATATTTAAATTTGAAAGTTACATGAGAAACAAGTGAAATATATCCCATTAGATTAATTACAACCATGCAAATTCAAACAAATATTATAATTTCAGAGCCTTTCTTAAAGTATTAATTAGATTCATTCTTAATTTTTTTTTGTTATTGAAAAAGTAAAAGGATGAAAAAAATGATAATAAAGGTTTAACTAATGAGCTATATTCACTAGATTCTAGATTGCCATATTAACCAAATTATATATATATATATATATATATATATATATATATATATATATACTTGTTGATAACATTTACTCCACTTATGGCCTATTGATGGCTTGCCCATTGCTATAGTCATCTTTGAGAAAAGATGAACTACGTTAAATCATACAAACATAAACACATGGTGTCAAGTTCATCAATGGCAACTTGGATTGTCATATCATAAAATTAGGTTCTGTTGGTTGTTGCTTACAAGTTTCTATCATATGATTAATTGTACAGTAATTGATATTTACACAATAATTATAAACTTATAATTTGTTATGAATTTGATGTTTTTACCTTTTAAGAGGATGAAGAAGAATTTCAATTCCTTTCAAAACCAACATAATTAAAAAGACCTACTCAAAAAATGATGAGACATGATCACAAATAGTAGGCGCATTAAATCAACATATTATTCTTATAACCATATAAACTTCAATTTTGGAGAATATTAGAAAAATTGGTTATCAATGCAACATTTGCAATTACTATATATTTTTTTCTCTTCCAATCCTATCACGCACAATTGGGGTTGAGGGACAAAAATAAAAATATTAATACTTTTAATGATGAAGATGTTAGAATTGATTTAATCCCCAAGGACCAAGTGTCCATTCAAAGAACACTTGAAAACTCACAGAGGGTCCTACAAAGTCAATTTTAGTTGAATGTTCATGAAATTTTGACACAAGGAGTGGACATGTCCCGCCTTAGTGGGAAATATAATATTTTCTCGATTGGGTGCCTAGATCAAAAAGTAATGCTACCTAAAATAATTTGGGTAGCCTAAGCAATTTGGGCATCTCTGGAGCATCTTTTGCTAAAACCCTCATTAAATTTTGAAATTTGGCATGGATGTAACAAAAAATACAGTATAAAATTGTTTCCAAAAAGTAAACTTTAGTTTCCGAATCACGTTCTAAGAGTAATCAAACTTTATTAGCTACGCTAGGGCAGTTTCAAGAAAAAAACATTTTCTTTTAACTTCAAGCCATATTATCTTGCAATTTGTAAAGTCTAAATTTTCAAAAAGATTCCCACATTTTTCAAATTTTTGTTTCTAATTGTTCACCATTTGGACTTCAAATAAAAAAATTCCTAATTGCACAAGAAATCATCAAAATATGACTAGTGTATTGCTGAGTCATTTACCCCCTGTGCATTGCAAGGTGATTTAATGTGAGCTAAATTCTATATTTGCTTATGAAATTTTTATGAGTGAACCCAACATCATATACTTATGAATGTTCAAAATTTTCAAGTTTTTGTAGAGCAAAATTTTCACTCTAAGAGAGATTGAAGTTTGTTGAATCTATTTCTTAGAAATGAAAAAAAGTTTTTCTCTCGTTTTAAACATAATAATCTTTTAATCCACACAATCAAATGGGATAATTTTTTTCCTAGTAATTGTTAAAGTAGTCTACTGTATTTTTATTTGGTTGAAGTTCAAAAAAAAATTAATTTCAATATTGGACAATGCACTAAAAAATGGCAATTTTTCGCAATTTCTCTTTAAAAAACTCTTTGCCGTTTAGGAATTAAGGTTATTACACCTAATTACACCATCTCTAAATTCAAGCTCTATATTTTTTTTACCCAAAATGTACATCCCTTGTATCTATTTATGGAAGAAAAAAACCGGTTTGATTATTGTACATTTATTTTCAACACTTTGAAGATTTAAAATTTCTTTGTACAATGTCTAAAAATACCATGCTAATATATTTTGGAATCCACTTTAGACTTGCAACAAGATCTAACAATAACTTAAATAGTTTTGCACACTAGAAGACTTGCAATTAGTTGGGAGTTTATATAAAGAATTACATTAGTAGAAAAAGAGTCATGAAGCATCATGTAGTAGTGTGAAGGCATGGTATCCATTTGAGTCATAAGATCCATATTCTCATATTAACTTGTGATGCTTAATGCCTCCCTTCAACTAGAGATGGATTTTAATCTCCAAAAAGAAAGCACCAAGTTTATAGCATGTCCACCCGCCTTGCAAATTGGATGAATTTAAGAGATCGTCTAGTTTGTAAGGCAAGTAGGCACCCCCAAACTTGAAAACAAGGTTATTTTTCTAAGTTGATCAAATGGCTTGCAAAAAACACAATTGGCTAATTAGTAGTTGATTACCCGACACATCATTGAACTTCTTTATCATTCTCTTTCCACATTGCTTGTTCAAGCCGGATGATGATGATCTTGAGGCATGGGTAGTCAAACTACTTCCAACAAATTCCTCTTCCACCATAATAATAATAATAATGTTATTATTATTATTATTAATATTAATATTACTTTAATTTCTAATCTGAAAATAAATAATTCCATGAATAGGATAAACAACTGATCCTCCTTGTCAATGTCGTGAAATCTTGCCGCACTGGTGGAGAGGCTCTTATTAGCAGGAACTGCATCCCCCCCTTTTGGAGGAGATACTGAACTTGCCTGCTGATTGGAGCTAGAGTCTAGAGAATTTGTTCCGGATGCTAGGGGATGAAAAAGTCACGAAAGAGACCAGCAGTATCTCCGTCCGTCCGTCTGAGAGGATGGTTTTCATCCATATGTTTTGCTAAAGAGAGTAAACTCTATGGGCCGCCCCTAAAATATCCAGTGCTGTTCCCTACTTCAGCTTATATTAGCTCCCTTTCGTCCCCCTCAGTTGACACCTGGACTTCTTCCAACTGGCACCCCAATTTCACTCTGTGGCTTCAAACAATAACTTCCTACTTCTGCTACTCACGAAGACAGCCACGCAATTCACTAAAAGCTACTGTAAGCTACTGGACCCCAAACCCAACAAATGGCTCCAACTCATGGTCCACATCAGCGCTGACGTGGATAATTCCATTTTTTGCTGAACTGGCGCTCTCCTGATGACGGTGACCCTGATAAAGTTAATACTCCCTCCGTCCCAAAGTGATCTTCTTGTTGGCCTAATTTTTTTATTCCAAAATGATCTTCCTGTTGGACTTTGTGGTGTTGAAAATTGGTAAAATTTAGCTGTCAACTGCTATCTGGGACTAGCTAAACAACTATGAGCTATAGTTCTCCCTCCATTCATGCAATCATCAATCAAAAGACAAATGAAATGACTGAAGGTGTCAATCAACACTATTCATTCTTATTTTTTGCATCTCTTTGAGTGTTGTCTGATTAAGGGAAATGATGCTTTACGAGGTGGTACAAAAGTCCACACAAGGTCTTGAGCCCATATTAACTACCCACAAAATGACACCTGACAATCAACAATTAAGTGTTCATTGGTGCTCCTTACTTGGCCCAGTAGCTATAGAATGAAGGAGAGGATTGAAGGTTTGCATCAACAACAAATACCATGAAGAAGTTTGAATGTCTACCTTATTCAAAAAGTGAGCAAGGATCAAGACTCTCGTAGTGTACTTGTGGTTTGTTTGTTTTGAAATCAAATCTTTTGGAGGTGATGATTTGGGGCTAGTGTGTAGCAAAAAGGAGAAATAAAATGTCATGTATTGATAGTTACTTTCAAGTTTATACTATATTGATGCCAATGGTGTATGTTTTTATTAGTTGAATAAACTATCAAAATTTTCAATTTGGATGCCTATTGTAAGATAACTTCGTAGGATTAGAGTATTGATGGCACATTTATCCTATATTTGAAAAATTATATTATAATTCAAATATTTCCTACCTAACTTAACATCCTACCAAACTAACCACTCTTTAAATTTCAAATGCCACAATAATGCTCAAGCTCATTTAGTTTTGGGACATTCAAACAATGCTAATAAAATTGGTTCATCTGTTTACTATCTCAAAATTTTATAAGGATTCAAACCACTAAGCATGTTATTGCAAGTAGAGATAATTCCAGCATTATCTGTCTCCCCTTTCTGTTCCCTCTCTTAGCTTTGATGTTCATTTGCTCTTTTTGTTTTGCTCTTATCTCCTCATTGTCCAACATGTGTGACTTGGCCATCATGTATTTTTTTTTAATGCAATGGTTCTTTCCATTTGTTAAAAAAGAAAACCCCAAAACTCATCAATATCTCATTTATCCATATTAGACAATTTGCATGGCTAGTATAAAATAAGGTGGCAAAGGTTGAAACATTGATGACACATCTATTCTATATTTGAACTTCAACCATAATATAGGTCCAAAATTTCCTACCAATGTAAAGATCCCACCAAACCTAACTATTCATTTTAAAATTTGTAATTCCTTAAAACCTAGGACAATAATACATCTAAGCAAACTCTATTTGTAAAAACCTAATGCAAAGTGCCCATTTGAGAAACACATTAATTATTTTGTACATCATTTTCTTGCCTTTATCTTTGAATGAAATCATTGGATTGTTGCATTAGTTTAAGATGAATACACTTACATTGGATGAACAAATGAAATCTCATTTGTATTCTACATGTTTCATCCATATATATATGGATGAATTATATGTATATGTATAGATTGTTTCATCACTCCTACAACAATCACTTTTTGCACTACCCCCTCCCCTTGAAAACAAATAAAACAAACTCTTAAGAATAAAAAGCATAATTTTTCATTTCAACAAAACCTTGTTAAAAATGATATAAAAAAATTGGCGATATGTTTAGCCAGGGGGGATTGCCTCCCTCATTGTCCCACATTATTTTCTTAGCGAAAATACTATTCTTTTGTCATTGCCACCCATGATAGATTTTGCAAATTTTGAATTTGAGGCCCCAAATTAATGAGGAAAGGTGAAGAATTGCAAAATTACCGCAACACAAAATAGGGGATAATTTTATATATTTGCCCTTGGTTGGGCCAATGATGGGGCCAATTCTCCTACTCAATATATCTCTCCTTTCTCAATGGTTAAAATAGCTAAATTGTTCCTATTTCGTGGGCCGAAATTGCACTCCTCTCTATGAATGTCCAAACATTTGGATAAATGACCGAGTGCTCATTGATTTTTCATATTTCGTCCATGCCAATGGTTGAAACATCCCATCAGTGGTTTCTGCACTTGCCCCCCATATAAATGAGCTATAAGCAGAAAAAAAAATTTAAATTACCCCAAACTGGTAAGAATGTGGGAGCAAATGGGGGAATAAACTTGGTCCAGGTCTTTCTTTTTTTCCCCCTCCGTGGGGTTAATAATGTCCAGGCGCACTGAATTAAATGCAAGCAAGGACCTCACCTTGAGATCTTCACAGTTTGATTCTGACGACTTGACCGCCCCATTAATTAATTAATCCAAAGTGAACAGTGACGACCACTCACTGAGTCACTGCACCCCCTGGAAGCCTGCCTGGACCCGGAAAAAGGCTTTTCCAGGCAAAATTTGAATTGTGTCCGCTGGATGAGGAAAATGTGGATGAACTGTACATTCGGCACGTGTCGGATAGAATCTGCTCCTAGGGTGGGTTCTTCAGGGGCGAGCTGCCCGAACATCATGGGGCTGCAGCCAGGGCGGGGGCTCTTCCCGCTCCCCGTACCTGACCGGTGCCTGACCGCCAGGGAGCAGGGACTGACCGCGTTTGAAAAAGAAGGTCAGCTGGCAGCTCCCTTCTCGTTTGATGGGGGGCGTGAACGCCGTTGACTTGTGTGGTGGTGGGGGGCTTGGGAAGACTTTTGAATGGGGGGTACGGGCAGACTCGGCATATTGGGGATGGAAAATTTTAGCAAAAGAGTTCATTTGTGTCTCAAAAAGAAAAGAAAAAAAGAGAAAATTTTAACAAGTGTTCATTTGTGTCTCAAAAAGAAAAGAAAAAAAGAAAATTTTAACAATAGTTTGCAAGGCTTTGGATCGGAAATTCATATGCTTGCAAAGTGGATACAGGTCCACATCATGTCTCAAAATTTCATAAATCACTCATTTGAAATTGACTTTGTAGGATGCTACTCAAATCTCCAATTAATCATTCAAAGACCGCTTAGTTCTTTTAGAAGCTAATCCTACCTAATGGATGATTGGTCTAAAGGTAAAAATGATAAAAAAGAAAAAGAAAGATAGATTCCTTCAAATTCATTTTAGAATGAATGTTTGTGCAACTTTGAGATGAGATGTGTGCCAACATATATCGTACTTAAGAGATCTTGGGTAGTTATGCACAAAGTCAATTTTGGTAAGATGTTCATACAATTTGACATGAAGTGTGATCATGTACACCCTTAGACCAAAATTTACGTTGCCTTCAATTTTGGATGCAATCACAACAACTTCGGACAGCATGTGTATAATTACTCTTCTGCTTTTGAAATTTGGCAAGTATATAACTAACATGACCTAATATGCAAATGTTGAAAAGGAACCATGTGTAATGTAAAAGTCTCGCTCTAGGAGGAATTAACATGTTGAGAACAATTCTCTCTTGAACAAATAATTGAAAATCCAGTAGTTTCTTACAAAGTCAATATTGGAAGGATGTTTGTGAAATTTGGACACAATGTATAAACATGTATTCCTTTAGAAGGAATACAATTGTTTTCCAATTGGACGCCCAAATCAAAAGCTATATTGCCTTGAATTTTTTTGGCAGCTTAGGCAACATGTGATGAACTCTTCTTCTAATTCTAAAATTTGTCAACAACTTACATAATTATACAAAATATAAATGTAAAAAAACAACCATGTATAGTGTAAAAATCTCATTGTAGGAATTAAAGTTTGTTGGCCCTATCAAGCAAGGTTGGAATTTCATTCTTTCTAAATTCAAATGTTATAATCTTTCAATCTATACACTCAAAGTCTTTGAAATTCTTTCTACATATTTCCGTAGTAGTCTAGTAGTCCATGGTATGATGGTATGGTGTTCATTGGTCTAGTACAAATTTGTATGATTGAATTTTTTTCTTAAACCAAAAAAATATTATTTTTTCATTGCCCTAAAAGTGGCAATTTTCACAACTATTGCCCAAAATGTGCCTAAAGCTTAGGAGATAAAGTTTGTTGGCTCCATTGGAAAAGATTGGAAAAATGTTTTTTTCTTCAAATTTCAAACATTATAACCTTTCAATTTTTGTGGTTAAAATTTCCAAATTTCTTTCATATATTCCCATATAATCTAGTACAAATTTGTATGATTGAATTTTTTTTCTCATTGTCCTAAAAAATAGCATTTTTTCACAATTTATGCCTAAAATGTATCTTGTCCTTTAGAATTAAATTATAACTATACTACAATGATAAATGTTTAGTCATTTAAATCAAAAATATACAAAAAGTCACTTGTTGCAAGAAGTTAGGAAATCAAATCAATGAATCCTTGGTTTCAAATGACTTCATTTTCAATTGATTTGATGCTCTCCAAAGATTGAATACAATTGCCACTATTTTGGATTTCTTTTATGTAATTATTTCTAGGTGGGTCTAAATTTTAGATTTTCATTGTATACAATATTTAACCCTTAAATGTCCAAGGCTTTTTTTGAGCTTCTAGGAATTTGATCTAAATTGAACAAAAGCCAACATTTTGATAAGTTGTATCAATTTTGTTTGAATTGTAACCGTACAAATTCAAACTAGACATATTAGTAATCACATAGCAAAAGAAAACACAACAACGTCACTTATGGTATGAAAGACTATAATTTTTTATCATAATGATGTTAAAACTACAAAAGTGGTTTGAAGTCTTTCAATCCCCTTTTCACATGTCAAATCTTAAAAATTGGTCACCAAAAAAACATAAAGATAAAGGGCCTAACAAACATGACCCCAATTAATTGATGGCTTCTCAAAAATCTACTCTACAATTTTTTTAAATGAATTTCTAATGTGATTTTTTCGTCAAGATTCAGTGTATTTGGGGCTTATTTCCAAGAGCCCTGAACACTATGCAAAGTCAAGATTGCAATGGATACCCTTGCATAAAATCTTGAATAGAAAAATCATAATCAATCATTTTCAAAATTGGATTTTTCATTCTAAAACTAGACTTCAAAAAGTTTTTTTCAAAAATATAAACTACTAAAAATAGAGTATTGGTTAGGTTTTATTTAGCTTCAAAGTATGTTTGACACCAAAATTTGGTGCCTCGGACATTTATGAGTTAACAAACTTACAAGTGTTGGTATGATGTCATTGAGGCTAATGTATACTTCTACTTTCATTTTCTTGGGTAAAATGTCACTTCCATTGGTATCTGTGAAATTTAGAACTTATTTTGATGTTACAATTTTTTTTTTCTTCCACATTTCTCTTTTACAATTGCATCTTTGTGAACATGCAATCATATCAAACAATCACACCCCAAGGACTTTCATTTGCCAATTTTGTTCCATCCTAGTGTGCTCAGCCCTTTTTACAATCTCATTTATAATCTCATGCTGCTCCTACATAATGTTTTTTTAAGAATGAAAATAATATTTTTGCCCCACCCTTCTCCCTACAATATAAATTTACAACTCAAATAACTTAATACATATTTAAAAATACTTAAAGTCCTTGTAGCGCAAAACTTTCAAGCCAAAAGAATTCAAACCATGTTGACATTATTTAGGAGCTTGCAAAATATCTCACATTTTTTTCACTTCAAACACAATTATCTTACAATCAGTATGCATGCGATGTTATTGAAAAAGATTCACATGTTCTCCCACTACCGTAGTGCAAGGCGAGATTCTCCAATTTATCATCAATTTTTTTGTTTTTTACTTTTTTTCTTTGCATAAGATATGCCACATGCATAGTGATTTTTTTATTTTTTTTTATAAATTTTTTGACACAAATGAAATGGAATTTCATTGCAAGTGTGTATAGTGATTTTCGACGCATCATAATCATACACCATTAGGAGATCAAACTAAGTACTACATCTTACAACTCCTTATCCCCAAATCTCACCGCACTCCAAAATACTGGCCATTCAGCTCTTGAGAAAGTGACTCTGTCTGTATTAAGCACCCAATGCCAACCCCGTAAGTCACATTGGCCCTCCCTCCAATTGGAGGGACAACAATGTCATGTCCCTATTCCCTAAGCATCTAAAAAAGCACCCACTCAACTCTCATGTTATAAAAAAAAATTAAAAAAATAACTTTTTCACTTAGAAGTGAATGGGGACACCCCTTGAGAGCCACCAAATGTCTACCTGAACAGTCTGTGACCACTGCAAGAGTGAGTACTTAATGTACTTCCCTTCACTGCCTGTTGTTGTACAGTGCACATTTGCCAGCAGAAAGAGTTGATTTATCAATACCCCTTACAACCAAGATGTGGTTGTCATTTTCACACCTTTTTCAGTCGTCCTCCGGGTTTTTTTAGTGGCATCTGATACCTGTGTTGGTGCGCCCTCAAATGGCCTTTTTTTAGTGGCATCTGATACCTGTGTTGGTGCGCCCTCAAATGGCCTTGGCACAGGATCGGGGTGGATTGCCCCCCTCGCTTGGTCTTACCAGGGGTGCCTGTAAAAAACAAGCCTCCTATTTTGGGCTGTTCCAGGGTATATTCTTGAATGCATTTGACAAATTTGGGGTCTCTAATTGCAAATATGAATTCAAAATTTGCAAAAATCATGTGTAAAAAACAGGATTTACCCGCAGGGCCAAGCGAGGGGGGTCAATCCACCCTAGTCTGGCACAGGCACAGGCACAGGCACTTATAGCTTATAACTTACATACATTAGAGAATAACTTAAGGTAGGCACCCCAAAAATGGCACCTGACCTTAAAGTGCCATCTACAAGTTGTGTACATTTCCAAAATCAGTTATGTACCTATTTGGATGGAGCGCTTTCAGAAACAAACTTTGACCCTTAATAACTTTTGCATACGGTGTCCAAATGCCAAGTTCTTTGGTGCGTTGGAACCTCCTTTCACTTGCCAACAAGAATATATGAAAATTTGACCAATCTAATAGTAGTAACTAGGCTCAGTAGCAAAAAGTGGCGGTTTTGGGTGTACCCACCTTAACTAAGTTGGCAAGCTCTTACAGAAAAAAAGGGATCCAACCGCACATTGCAATTGCATGGGGTTTAAACTTTAATTGTTTGAATCATGCTTGAATGGCATCATCCCACCTGGAATCAGTCTCTGCAGGCCAGAAACTGCACTTTACTAGGAAGGGATTGTGTGCTTGGGGATTGGGGGTGGGGGGTCAGGTTGGATTTTGGATGGAATTGTAATTTGAATTTTAGTTGCCCTATGGTAGAACCACACATAATCGACCACTTGAGCGATTCCATGCATGTTCTAGAGTTGTGTGAGGCAAAACGTATAATTTCTGTCATGCAGGAAGATAGAAATCATGGGGATTGCAATTTTGGGGGTAATTTTATGCCTTTAATTGAAATTATTATGAATTTTAGAAGCCAAAAGTTGGCCTCAATCCATAACCGATGTATAGAGTCTTCCAATTTCGATCATTTAAGAACTACTTTCTTGTTCGCAACTTCTTACTTTCTTGCTCATCACTTCGGGTATGGCCTTATTACTTGAACTACCTGCTAAGCCCCAAAATTAGTCGTTTCTTGAAGGTTAATTTACTCAAAATCTCAAGAAGAGATTGGAGACTCTTCTCTCTTACCAATTGAATTAATTCAGGGTGGCCGAGCATCCCTATTCTGAAGCAAGCATCAAGAATGGCATGGCATCAAGTTCCAAGCGCCTCCACAAGTCCCTCTAATTTGGGAGCCGCAGACTCCTTTCCAGGGCCCTTGCCAGCAAAGTGCCTCCTTCTTTGGCTGCCTTTCCTAGTTCTGGAGGGAATGCCTCCTTTCTTCATCAACCTGCCAGACCATCCCTGTTTGTCAACAGTGGATTATGAAAGATGCAAAAAAAAAAAGATGAAATCTTGTGGATTGTTTTGAAGCTTTTAGGGAAGTGAAATGAGCTCATTCTCTTTTCAACTTATGATTGATCACTCATGAAGTTCAACTGTTTTTTTCTGGTTGGTTCTGTTAAAGTTGCCACTAAATTGTGGCATGCTACGTTATGTGCAAAGTGTCCCTAAAACCTGATTTCTGCACGGATGGACTATTCCATGCAGTTGCTTGAAGCTTATTAAATAGCCCCTCACTCCATCACAACTGCGGAATCCTTGTGGACATTGCAATCCACATCTTTACAGCCTGAAAAAGTGGAATTTAGCTTGAACCTCGCTAATTTCTCCACATTTTACACTCTTTATAAAATATTTACTGTCACTGTACAAGGATCATGCAGTTGAGAACCGCGTGTGTGGCATGGGTCGGTGCGCTGGTTTAGGGTCAGAAAGCTGGATGCGCCTCCGTAATATTGTTTATCAATGAGGAGCTGGGTCCCTTTTCCACCCTTGAAAAAGGGGATCCCTATTAATAGTGAACAAATTGGTCTTATTGATGGTTCCTGGGCCAATCATAATCCTTTGATTATACTAAAAGTCTCTCCTATGCGTCTAGGGAGGCATTATAACTTCTCCGCATAGGGGAAACTATTGCTTGGTTATACAATGTTAAGTTCACTTGGACAAGTTGTGATTCAATAGATAACTTTTCTGAAAAAGGTAGTATGATTGCTAAGGCAACATAGTTTCATTATTATATATAGGCAAAGTTTGGATGTAGCTAAGGTTTTCACAAGTGCACAAACATTTGATATTTAGCCTTATCTACAAGCACAATTGTTGTTGTGTATTTGAAATTTGAAATTTGATGAAGCAAGTTTTGAGTTATTTTAACATGAGTAATACCTCAATATTTTTATGGTAAAGATTTCATTTTGAATGAAAAATTGTAGCTTCATTTTGACTAAAATAATTTAATCAAAGTACTAATAAAGACACTATTCTATGAGAGGCTTTGTCTTGATGCTTTGGAAAACAACAACTTTATTTTTATTTATTGTTCTTTAAAGCGGCTCAATTTGCAAGTAAGATACTACCTAAACATCCTCACAATAGCTTTTGCCAATGAAATGTCTCCTCCCTTTTGGTCAAGGGCCAATAATATTATCTTTCTTTGTTTGGTTATGACCTAAAATTTTCTCACAAGTGAATGCCCTCTAAAATTCCTCTCTAAATTAAGGTGGAAAATGAAAATTTCATTGGTAATATCTTTTGAAAAAGCAAACCAAATTAGTTTGCAACCTCTCAATTTTAAATTAAATGATCTTAGTTCTAATTTTTTGTCTTTCAATTCTTAGTGTAAGTGACATATAAATGTCTTGGATGACTTCTTGATTTGAAGTTTAGGAAAGATGTATAATAAACAAACTATTTTGAGAAATATTTTGACAATGATGTGTAAATAGAAGTTGCAAATTTGAATTGCACAAAACATCTTCACGATTAGATATACAATTGCTATCAATTACAATTATGAAAATAATTGGAAATTGGAAATTGGAAATTCCTTTTATAATACTTACATCCTACATATTAACAAATTTAGAATAAAACTTGTTGAAATGGATTTATATTTATAATTACAATGCTCTTTCAATATAATCCATTGGACTCTCAAACCTAATTATAATTTAAATTTATAAAATTAATTTGAAGGACTCGTTTTAAAGGTCACCTTCTAAACTACAAAGTACATGTTCTTGATCTAACATACTTTTTGAAATATTATTATAAAGTATGTTTGGAAATCCGGATTGTTCATGTCTTAACTAGCTAGTATAAGAACCAAGTAAATTTTAGATGGGTGAAAAACACGTCTCTTGAAGACCAAGGAGATATTCTAGATTCTATCTATTGCTCAAATAAATGGATATATGAGTGATTCAACATATACATCTAAAAGGGGTGTAAGTTGAGGATTTAGGTATTGTAGACTTTGGATTAAATTTATGTAGATGTATATTGTAGTTGTAGGGTCAGTAGAAAATAACCCTAAGAACAAATGCCAAAGTTTTAGGAAAATTATTATTTAAAAAAAAAAAATTGTACGGTAAAAAAAAAGAATATTGAAAATTTATATTCTTAGCATTTGCCATACCTTAGTCTTGAAAAAAAAATATTGGCAAAGAGGTGTCGACTTTTCCTTGCACTTATGGTAGTGGGAATTCTACCATTATAAACTTGTATAATATTATAGCCCTAACTTCAATAAATATATTTGAAGGTCTAAATAAATTTGTTAATGAATAATTTTATTTATAAATAATGAAATTATAATGGATATAATGTGATGTATAAACATTTTTGTTATTTTAAACATATAAAAAGACATATATTTAAAAAAATTAAAATTCTCATATAAACACAACATTATCATTATGTAACCTTCTCAAAGTATGATTACTTGAAAATTCTTCTTAAGTAATTCTTATTTGGATATTTGATTTCTTATTACTTCACACTTGTCATTTCTAATTCTAAAAAAAATATTCACTAAGCACATGTATGATATTGAATAATTTCAAACTCAATGTAATGTCAAAAACTCAATTATTATAGAGTTTTTCAACTTAATACAAACCAAGAGTCTGAACTTTATTTAGTAATTTCAAATTCAATATAAACCTAAAGGATAGTTACGAAAAGTTTTTTGTATAAAAGATCTAATGACAATGTACATCCAACTTCAAACTTCTAAAGGTGTGGATGCTAAAAGAGTGTACAAAGGTTTGCCTATTCAATAAAGAATTGCCACTTTTTTCTAGTTTGTTTTTTAATGTTAATGTTAAAAAACAAAGTAATAAAACATTGAGTTCAAACATATATTATTCATGTTCATATATACATGTGTTTAATTGTATTTTATGTACTAAGAATGCAGTATTTAGTGTCAAAGGTATAGTCCAAATTAAAGCAAGCAAGTTATTGACCAATGACTTTATAAATTTAGGCCCAATACATCTATTGCAAAATTACAAATGAATTTCACATTTTTTTCATTTTGCAATAAATATTTTCATAAATTTGGAGACATAAAACAATGCCTTGTCATTTATGTATATTTAGAAAGTTTTTTTTTAGATTGCATTAAAAGAGACACAAATTTAATATCTTTGTAATATTTTTTACATAAATCTGTATTTTAATTTCTTGTCTTTTGTATTTACTAAGGTCAATAATCTTAGAGGGAAATTTTCAAATAAATTCAAAATTTGAACAAACATGATATCTTTTGTACTTTTTCAATGTGAGATTTTAAAAACTTCTATAAAACAAATGAAATTGAATTGACACTATGCTATGTGTCAAATGTGACATGAGCATACAATTTGTAGTGATTAAAACAATGATGGGTTACCTTTAGTTGTCACTAGTCTCATCATTAAAATGAAGAGCTTTAAAGATGTGACTTTTTGTCAAATTAGATTTTAAGCTAGTAAGAGTAGGCCCATTCTTTGGTCTATGGAAATTGAATTTTGGGTGGATTGTAATGTTTTGCTTAAGTTTTGTATTTGAAACACCAATATTTATCAAAAAATCTTTCCAAGTTCAACTTCCATATGTGAACATGAATTTTCAAAGTTTTTTGAACTCTAGTCTATATCAGTGCATTGAGATAAAAAGAAATTATATATAATAGCTTCCATACAACCATTATCAAATTTACAAATTTATAATTTACAACTATAGCTTTTTAAATTTTGAATTCATTGTCAATGGTGTTGTAAAAAAAAAAAAGTCCTACTATTGAGAATTATGAAAACAATTATTCTAGTGACCACTTCTTTTTCTTCATCCCTAGGTTTTCAACTTCCAAGGCATATGTCACCATAGATAACAATGATAGCCATGTGCTTTTTATTTATTTATAAATCATAAATGAAAAAATACTTAATAAATTTGATTTGCCAAATGAATTGATATTATGTCATTCAAACATCTAATTATTATAAACTATAAATGTCCAAAATAACTACATATATATTCTTATAATGCTTATTTTTGAATTCCTTAAATCAATGTGAACTATAAGCCTACATTCATCAAATGAATCACAAATCCTTAATTCAAAAACAATAATTTGTTGAAAATCAAGAAATATGTGTCCATTACATTCATCATTATATATATATATATATATATATATATATATATATATATATATATATATATATATATAAAAGCTAAAAAAAACCCTCCATCCATCCCAAAATGGTCTTGATATTGGCCTCAATTTTTTGTCCCAAAATGATTTTCTTGTTGCACTCTGTAACTTTGAGAATTGGTCAAATTTGACTTTTAATTGCTATCTAGGATCAATAAAACAACTCATAGTTCTCCCTCCATCTATGCAATTATCAATTGAAAGACAAATGAAATGACTAAAGAGGTCAATCCACATTGTTCGCTCTTATTTTTTACACCTCTTTAAGTGTTGTCTGATTGAAGGAGATGAAGCTTTGAAAGATGGTATAAAGGTCCACACATAATCTTGGGCCATACTAACTAACTACACATAAAATGACACCTCACACTCAACAATTAAGTATCCACTGGTGCTCCTCAAAAATGGCCCAAAAATTTCACTTTTCAATACTCCCAAATTGCACTTTGAAAAAGGTCTAAAAATCAAAGTTTCCAAGACACTAGGGGGGCACTGAACTCTACTTACAACGTAAAAAGTTTTTTTTTAATGTTATTTTTAGTTATAATAAAAAACATTTTGTCCAACAGGAAGATCATTTTGGTACAGAGGGTGGATAAAATTTAGAATTGGTTATTAAACATTTAAATGATAAAGATGTAGAGTTTGGTTATCAAGAAGGACCAACCATCTGATAAAGGTTCTCCTTCTCTCTAAACTACTAGGAAGACCAATTAAAAAATTTAAGATTTTAAAATTCATGGATTTAAAGACTTTTAGAATTTTATTTCTAAAGCATGTCATTAAATGAGATAGTTTTTTTTTTAAATTGATTCTTTTGAATGTAGTTTGAACTTATTTTATAAATTTTTACTATAAAGTGAAGAATTTCTAATTTTTTTGGAAAAGATGATATGAAAGAAAAACAAACTCAATGTATGTAGAGATTAATAATTTTGTAATTTTCTTTAAACTTTCAAAAATATTTCAAAAATCAAAAATTGAGTATTGTGGAATATGTTCATTACTCCATTAGTGTTCGGAAATTTGAACCGTTTTTTCCTGAAGGGCGCCAGTTGCATCCTTTAAAACACAAAAGGTACCGGTTTATTTTCTCCAATTTCAATTTGTCACTGGGTAATTTCTTCCAAATTGAAATTAACACATGTTAAATTGCAAAATTCCAATAATAAATAGAAAAATGATTTGAAATTAAAAATACTAATATATATTTTTAATTTATAAACAAATGGAACAAAATTTCAGACCTTATCTTTTTTTGGCATCTTTGTTGTAGCACAATAGCACTAAGTCTTGAAGTCATAATACTCCTGAAGCCCTCCCTAATGTTGATACCTTCCATGTTTGTTATAATCTTGGTGGATATTAACTAGTGGAGATTGGCCAAAGTTGGCCGAAGTCAGCCAATATCCCCCAACTATCCAAAGGAGGCGGCCCAAAATCTTGTAATCTTTTGGTGGCACCAATTGATTTTTAGCCCTTCAAAATTTTTACTGATTTTCATCCATTGTTTTTAAAATGTAACCAGGGATTTTCCCAAATCTACTAGCTAACTTTGAACTAGTCGATGTTTTTTGTCAATCATTGATGTCCCTATCTAAAATAAATGCTTTTATTCATTCAATTCTAGTAACAAAAGCAAAAATATGAGGCTTTTGGTTATATAAGCAATCAATATAGGATTTTCTTAGAGACAATATTATGTGAATTTTTGTTCTAAGCTCAATTTTCAAAATTTTTAAACAATATGCATAGGGTTCAAATAGTTTGCCACAATATTTTCACTACTAGAATTGCAAGTTTTAATTCCATATTAGATTCATTTGCAAATTAGTTCTTTCCATCATTTCTAACATCATTTTTTTGTAATGGATAAAGAATGAATATTTCCTCTATCATATTTGTTTCAAAAATTCAACTAAATTCTTTATCATAACATTAAAATTCTCAAGTTGCAAAAGGCATGTATTTTTTTTTAAATGTATCAAAGTATTGGAAAAAATTAATTACCATAATACAAACATTAGGATCTTTAATATGCTAAACAAATAGGCTATAATGAAAATCGGTCAGACGATTGACAAATATATAAAATATGTATAAGATACTATAATTATAACTAATTATTGTCTTAATTGAAATGGTTAAATTATATATATACGTCAATGTGAATGAAACATGTGAATAAAATGTCATTTGTTTTTCTATTATTTTGTCAATAATCCAAATTAGGAAATACTATCATTAACCAATATTTTACATGATTGCCATATGCGATAAGCAAGTGCAAAAATTGAATTTTTGCATCAAAGTTTAGAAGTCCATGTCACCTTAAACCAATCAAAAAATGAAATGTGGCACTATAAGACAAATGTGATTTAATGTATGCTACATCCGACCCTCACGAAAGGTAGTGACACGGACTTTAAATTATAAGATATCTAAAATAAACTTTTATTTTTGCCTAATAGCAAACTAAATCTTCATATGAAATTGCCAATTTCCTATTTAGAACTTGAGTACATTATCAAAGTAACTACTCTAGGGGGCTACTATTCATACATCATTCTTCAAAGTTCCAAATGTGTTGTTTTCTACTCAGTAAATGATCCATTATAGGAGTCTACAATGTACTGCTTTAGAAAATTTATAACATGTTTTCCGAGTAGCATAAAAGTTTGATTCTAGTTGCAACATTTTTCACTCTACTTTGCTAATTTAGTTGATATAGCTAAGCATAAGCCATTGAGACGCTTAGTATATTGACAGTTTAACCCCTAAAAGACTAGCATGTGAATTTTGGCAACATAAAATTTTTGAGCATGTACGTGTGATTGGAAATTTTTATATTTTAGGCTAAAATTTCAATAGAAGGTGGGATCAAGGAATATTTTTCATATGCACTAAATTTCATGACATTTGGAAATATGAGTCAAAAGTTATGGCCTAATATTTTAATTTTTTTGTAAATGGTCAGTCCGGGCAGATTTTTAAAAATCACTTTTTTCATAAACAAAAAATCGAAACTGATTTTTTAGAGTTATTTATACGCAAAAAGCTTTGAGTCATTCCATTTTGATCAATGAGTCAAAAATTATGAGGAGTTTTAGTCTATGAGCAAATATAGATTTCCTACTCTAAAATAAACTTTGAAGTCCTTTATTTTATTCAATTTTCACTATTTTTTGAAAATAAAATAAATTTTTAGGATGTAGAATGTTTATTGCAACATTTCAATCACTGGGATTGGCATTTTTCAATTCCATAACTAAATTCTTAACAATTTAGTATTTTGAATCATTCTTTATTTTTTTTTACTTACTAATTTTTTCCTATATGTTGTACAATTCCAAACGATCTAAAGTTTTACAAGCATGTAGCCAACTTGCCTTGAAGAATGAATTCAAAGAAGCATCACCATTTTGGACATTTTTTCATACAAATGTGATCTTGTGAAGTGCAGCTACCCATTTCTTTGTAGGCACCCCCAAAGGATTTTTCACTTGAAATGCTAATATCTTGCAATCTACACGGTGAAACTTTCTAAATTTTTTTTCACATCTACTCAAACCAGCGTACTACAAGATCCTACAGTTACATGTATTTAAAAATGTTTCTTATTCTAAAATTTGGTGCTTGTACTAGAAATGGCAGTTTTGGAGCTTTTTTGGTGAAAACATAGTCTTTTAGGGGTTAAGGTGCCACTAATTAGGGTAGTATTACATGTTAGCAAACTTGCCCCGACCACTCTACTAAAAATTGCAGAAAAGAATTAGCAGTGTTTATGTAAAATAGAAAGTCAAATAAACAATTTTAAACTTGAAAAGTAAAGAAAACCGCCCAGAAAGA
Organism: Antitrichia curtipendula; assembly: GCA_951230915.1. Taxonomy (NCBI): domain Eukaryota; kingdom Viridiplantae; phylum Streptophyta; class Bryopsida; order Hypnales; family Leucodontaceae; genus Antitrichia; species Antitrichia curtipendula. The sequence continues at coordinate 18,508,997 of OX579641.1, forward strand.
AGCCCCACAGACAGGCAGAGCATTCAGAAATGTATACACCAATCCCACCCCGGCACACCAGTCGGTACACCTTCCGCAGAGACCAAGTGGCCCGCGGGCAGCCTATTCGGGCAGAGACGGAAAAACTGCCCCCGTTCCGCCCCGGGCAGCCCGCTTCCGTAAAAGAAAGTCCCGCGCGGGCCCCGTCCAAATTGCGGGTGTCGTATGCGACGCCCCCCCCGCCAGCAGCCTGACATGCAAGCAAAAAATGCCGGCGTCCTCCCGCAGAAGCTGAAGCTCGCGCTTCCTCGCAGCCTGGTCTCCCGCTCATCGCCACAGCCACGCCATTCCTGGCACACCAAGCATCACCATCCCTCGTCCTGACGGGATACAATGTAATGTAGATTCACATCATCATCATCATCATCATCGCCATTCAATTCCCAACATTCTGTCGAGGGGTAAGGCGCCATCAGTCATCACTGCTCGCTCTCTGGTGCAAGCAGGACTCTGTTCTGTTGCAGGAGCCCATTCAAGGATTTCAATCTTTGGAGGATTGAGTGAGTGAGTGAGTGAGTGAGGTTGCGTTGGGTCTGGGGTTGCTGTTGCTGGGTGCTGTGATAATGCAGCCCCAGGACGACGACGAGGAAGAGGTTTGCTTTGGGGTGGTTCCTGCTTTCCCGCTCATATGGACCCATTGGTCGTCATGCCTGGACGGGTTCTGACGAGCCTGTATCTTTCTCGTCTGTCGCTTCATCAGGGGCTTGCAGGCAGGGTGGGAGAGAGAGAGATGGGGAGGAGGACTGGGGGGTGGCCGCCGCTGCTCCTCGCCTTGGTTCACCCTAGTTAGCACAATGGGGTCTGTCTTCCCGCTCACTGGGACTATGTGTTTGGTTTTGGTTTTGGGATCTGTTGAGAGGTGAATTCTTGGTGTAGGTTTTGGGTGCTCTGTTTCGTGTGGGAGGGGAGTTCGCAATCGAAGTAGAAGGGAAGGGATCCGTGTGGAAGGCATTGTGGGGTGGCCTTGGTTTGGTTTTGGATGCGGTTTCTTGGGATGATTGGAGCACCAGGGGTTGTCTTGGACATGATCTGGCTAACAACCGACCCTGGTGCTGTTTCTTGGCAAGCTGGCATTTCCGATTTGTAGTAGTACTGGCATGTCGATGGAATAGCGATAAGGGGAGCTCCGATGTGAGCACAGTGTAGGAGAAGGCATTTCCAGGAAGCAGTGGAGTCCCTTGGGTACATAACTTGAGAGGTGTCACTGCCAGGAAAACCTGTGTCCCCTGGTGTTTCGTTGTTTTCACTGTCATTGTTGCCAAGCAAGTGAAAATGATGACCCGGGGAAGCAAAACGGCGGCCGAGAAGGTGGTCCGGGAATCCGAGAGTGGCCCCGACTTGGGGTCGCCCGATAAGCGAGAGTCCATCCCGCCCGTGACTGATATGCAGGTGTGTTGAATTTACTCTCACGACTCGCCACTTTAATTTCGTGCCTGGGCAAGACAATGTCGGTAACAATGACCCAGCTATAGAATCGGGGTGTGTAGATCGTATGGGCATGGGCACTGGTTTTTCGATTTCCACCGTTTGGGATTGATGGTACTTTGGGAATTACTCCACACATGTGCATTACAATGGCCTAAACCTGGTTTACGCAATTTGGTTTGAACGAAACGCATGAAAGCCATTTTGCTTAGTTCCGTGAAGTGGAGTGTGCAGGATTCTCCTTTGTTCAAGTACTTGTGCAACCTGTCACCCATCAAGCCCGCGAAGTCGGTGCACCATGCGCAAACTTATAATGAAATGACGTTCCCCCCTGAGCCTCGCGTTTTCGCATCTCCTCGCAGTAGCTCGAGAAGGTCCTCCACGAGTTCGCTGAAGAGGTGTGTTTGTCATCTGATGTTTGTTGGTTTTCTGTCATCCGGTTCTCTGGGTCTTTATGTTTCTCTAATAACCATGTGTGTCATATGAATAGGGTTGTGGCTGCTGAGCGCTTGTCCGCGCAAGCGCAAGCTGAAGGTCGAGAAAGCCTCGGATGGCATCCGACTGCCACGAACTCTAGAAGTACGATTTCCGACAATGCACCATCGCCATCCCGACTTAACCGACGTTCTGAGGATCATCACCAAGTCACGCCTTGCTCGAGGAGGCAATCGGAGGACATGCCCGCTTCGCAATCTGATAGTGGCAAAAACGAGAACGATGTTTACGGGGTGGAAAGTCTGGTTGGCCAAGGGATGTTCGCCATGAACTCCTCGCAACTGAACCCGGATTCTACGTCGGATCGAACAGCAGCTACTGCGGCCAGCTTCCAAACTCAATTCACAGATTACGAGCAACTGGAACCTGCTGTATCTGCAGCGATGACGAGGTGTGGTGGTGATGATGGGAAGGGTGGGAAGTCGAGGAATGAGCGCGTGGATGTGGCGGAAAGAAGGCAATCGTCCTCTAGTTTAATTTCGCAGACCATGGACTGTGTGATGCCGAGCCAAGAGTCGAAATGTTTAGAGCATAGACGCGTTTCTATGACGTCTAGCTCTCACAACGAAGACCATGGATTGAACTTCAGTCCCATTGCGAAAGGAAGTCCTGAATTGGATCGTGATACGACAGCCATGGCATATTTTCTCGCTGGAAACCGAAATCTGGGACAGGACAATGGAGACGATGAGTGGTCAGAGGATTCAAGTGAGGTAGTGATTTCAGGGATGCCAATGAGGCCTACACCTGGATACTCTGATAATCAGTCTAATGAAGAGGCTGCGAACCAGGAAAATCATGTTCTGGATCCTTTGGGCTCTCAGTCTGGACTCGGTCCCTCCCCCGGTAACACAGGCACAATCACAAGAACTGAGAATGCTAGCCATCAGCAATCTCTTTTCTCTCACAGGGTACGGCGGTAACCCTGTCTCCATACATTTTAATCTTAAGTTACAGCCTCATAATCATTGTCTTAGATTCCCAACGTCCTTTCCAGGAGTCTGCTTATTTGTTCCATCCCCTGAATTCTTCATATTTCAATATGAAATACTTGGTACACAGAAAGTTGCAGTCCTTTAGCTCACGTTTCAGTGCATTATCTGCAGGCTGATACCACTGGACAGCGGGGAATTAGGAGACGGTGTCTCGACTTTGATGCTTCTGGAGCAAGAAGAAAAAGCCTTGGCAGCATAGGCGGTAGGAAATCCATAGGCAGCAGGCTTAAGGATTGCAGTGGAACCACTGTCACTGATGGCAATAACACATCTTCTGTCCTTGGCGATGTAACGCCTGTAATTTCAGATGCAACTGCAAGCCGAGTGTTAACTCCTTTGAATAACCTTTCAAATGCCAACGATTCTTCGAGGACAGAATCAGATTCCGGCGCACATTTCAGGGGTGAGTTCTGAAGATCTATCACACTAGGATGATATATTGTTGCACATATGATTTAAGGGTGTTTGAGATAAGAGATGCCTGTACGTCCGGTACAGACTTGATGTCTTGGCCTGGCGGATACTGGTAATTAAGTGCGTATAACTTGTCCAACGACATGTCTTCTTGACATGTTTTTGTCAATCCTATAGTAGGTGAAGGTTTTATTTTTTCTAGTGAAATAGCAAGCCTGAATGAAATAGTACTCAGCGATCTAGCTCTTGAGAGCATGACTTACGTTTTGTTATTATGTGAGGAGCAGGGACCCCTATATGTGGGGATTCTCTTGGGGCCATGGCAAGGATACAACAACTCAGTAGCACCTCGTACCAAAATAATATGGATACTTTAAAGGCAAAGGCGGGGACAGCACATACAAGGAAATCGCAAAATCCTGTAGTTACCCCTCCAGAAGGTGTAAGAAGGAGCCCCCGCATGCGACCTTCTGGTATCGGGCTTCACTTGAATTCACTGGCTAGCTCGATGTCCTTCAAGCGGGATCAGTCTGCTGCTGGAGGAGAAAGCTCTAAAGGGGTCTTGGCAACAGTCTTAGGATTACAACCCCTGGCCTCTGCTAGTCCCAAGGAGGATTCAGCTGGTGAAGGCTTAGGCATTGGAGGATATCCTGCAATCCCCATCCAAAGCTTCAATCCAGGTGTGGCGTCCTTGTTAGAGAGGAGGAATCAGATGGAGATGAATAATGTTGATGATACATCTCTGGGTAACAAAAGAGTCAATCTTCCAACTTCCGATTTCAGGTCTCTCAACATCGAGAACTTGGCACCGTTGGAAGAGACATTATCATTGACTCCGCTTGCTAATTTACCAAGGCTTGTTAGTCCTCGAGGACAGAAACGATCTCAATTGCATCAACAAGAGTTGATCCAGCAAGGAGAGGAGGAAGCCACTGATGAACTTTTGGACAGCCCTCGAAGCAAAAGAAGACGGTGAGTTGCATATTAGATCAGTGCAGTATCGATGGCGACATTATCTGAGTTGTCACTAAGCTAGACTCCTGACATAGACGAGGTAACCATCGAGTGCATTACCTTGAGGTGGAATAGTGCGATTCAGTCATTGATATGCTATCTAACGTGGCATTGTGTCCCAGGTTGTCTCGGCGGAAATCGACTGTGTCTTCCCAGAGTGAAAAATCAGGAGACGGCTGCAAGCGCTGCAACTGCAAAAGATCCAAGTGTCTCAAATTGTAAGTTGGTCATTAGCTGGCTTTTTGAAAGTATAGTGAGCCTACTCAGAACTTCTCCGTGTTAATTTCTACTGGAGTAGTGCTTAGCTTCAATGCAGAGATGAGGATGTGTGCTGGGCGCTCCTTTCTTACGAAGCGATTTTTTTGACACTGGCTTCTGACATTGTAACCTAGGTACTGTGAATGCTTTGCTGCGGGTGTTTACTGCGTGGGTACATGTGCATGCCACGATTGCTTCAACAAACCTGAATACGATGAGACTGTCCAGAATACCAGACTGCAAATTTTGTCCCGTAATCCGCTTGCATTTGCCCCCAAGATTGTTCAGGCTGCTGAGTCCTCTCCCCTTCCTGGTGTAAGTTGGAGCCATGCTTTCTATCCCTCTAAACTTCTCCATTCATGCAAGGTGTCCTCTTAGCGTACCGCTTATGGTGCACTCTTTGTGCAGGATGAGGCTCTGGACACTCCAGCCTCGGCCAGACACAAGCGTGGTTGTAACTGCAAAAAATCTCTTTGTCTTAAAAAGTACTGCGAATGTTACCAGGTATTTTCTGTCAACCTGGCCTTCGTTACATATCTGTCTCTGTTGTGGAATAAAATATTTACTTGGATGGAAACTCAATCGAGTGCTGTTGTGGTGGACAGGCTGGTGTTGGATGTTCCGAAGGATGTCGGTGCGAAGGTTGTAAGAACATGTACGGTAGGAAGGAAGGTGCGTATTGCTACACTCAATGACCTCTCCTTTTTTTATTGCCTCTGATTAGTGAAGCTCAGCTCTTCTGGAAAAGGAAAGAACTCAGGTCTTGTCCTCTAAATTCTCTTCCCCTACCATTACAATTCCATGATTTAGAAGAAAAGAGAACACTTTATAGAAAACGAATGAAGTTATAGGTGTATTAACGGAGTTGAGAAGACTACATTGGCTTTCTCTTGGTTGTCCTTTGTAAATTCAAAGTATTGATCACTTCTAATGCTTGCATAATAAATACAACTTGTAGTGACTGTATGAAAGAAAGTAGCTCTAAAAGACTGTCTAATGGTTTCTCTGACATAGAATTCGCTTCTTGTACCATTACGGTGGGTAATTTACCAGTTCATCGAGCCGAGACCATGTCCGATGTAGGAAATGGAACGAAATGCTTCCGCGCTAGAAGTTTTAGTAAACAACAGACCACGACAAGTTTTTCATCTGAATTTGATTGCAAAGCAGGACCGGAGGAGGGTGATGCAAAGGAAGGAGAGCAGCAGGCCAACTCCTCATTGGAGGAGTCTCACGCTGAAGACCCTATCGAGTTGCTCAATAGGATGAGTGGAAAATCTGACCGACTACGTGATTGTGCAAAGCCCAATCTTTCTCCAATCACCCCAACTTTTGAACACGACGGGTACTTGACCTTGCATCAGTAATCTACATTCTGATAATCCCAAATCCCGGCCAGACCTGCTTTGACTAAAAACTGTTCCAGTAATTGCTAACCACTGGTTGCATTCCACCTTCACCTGGTGCCGACGTCTGGGGCCTTAATTGCCATTCGTGGTTGTTCAGATCCTTATTGTTTTTTTGTATTGCAACGTGCAGACTTGGTCGGTCGTTGCTCAGAGTGAGATCTACAGGGCGCAGGCGAGACTCTTTTGATGAGCATTGTGCATCTCCTTTGGCTCAGCCTTCTTCAAGGCTTTCCAACTCCTTGGATTCTTTCCAACTAGTGCCTTATCCTCAAGGCGACACAGATTTCTCTATGAGTGGAGCGGGAGATTCACCCATGACAACCCCAACGTTTGCGCGAATCGGTCATCTGTCCCCTCGCTGGGAAGGTCTGGGTGATATATGCACCCTCACGCCCTTACCTCTGGCTCCGTTGCGTCCTACGCCGGGGTCATCCTGTGTAACATCTGACCGACCTGGTGCTTCTCCGGCTTTCAGTAGCCAGATGACTGAATCTCCATACCATGCAGCTTCCTCGACAAGTACGCATCACCATGCGTCTTCAAGGTAATTCTTCCACTCTGTAACCCAGCCTTTAGAATGTTAAAACAGCTTAAATTTGAGGTCTTATTGGCCTTGGATCCCCTAAATGTCTAAAGACCGCATTGGTGTTCCTTTGGCAGAAATTGGTCACCGCACTCCCCAAGATTCAGGCAGCCGGCTCCGCGATCACCATCACGGTTCGACACACCTCGTCAGTCCCAATTATCCAGCATAGACCAGGGCCATCCAAGACAATTTCCGCCCTCGATGCAGCCGTCCCAGCATTCAGGAAAGAATCTCCAAAGCGAATTAGAGTCGGTGAAGATGGGCGCTGATGATGAAGACACCCCCGAGTTTTTGAAGTATCAAGACGAAATGGGTTCCCCAAGCCGAAGTACCGTAACAAAGTCGAGCTCTCCGAAGCAGAAACGAGTCACGCCACCCCGTTATGCAGGAAACAGGGAGCAAGCGTCCTCTCGAGACGGCAGTGGGACTCCACCTGGACTCAGAAATGCTAGAAAGTTCATCCTACAGGCACTGCCAACAATGCCGTCTACCACTCCCTCCTTCCCTAATGGCTGATATCTTCTTGCATGCCTCGACTGATTTTCGTAAGTTTCCAAAGCTGCATGATGAAGAAGGCCCCTGAGTCCCATTTTTGACTACCTTTCGCCTGTACTTTGCTGTACAAACTCTATTAGATCATGGAACTTTGAGCACAGAATTGGCTTCGGCCCCTTGTGCTGCAAGCGGACTATTTATCTGCCGTAGACTCCTTCAAAAAATGCCTGAAACAAAGAAAAAAGTATGAAGTCTCTTAGCCAGCATAGTATGTGACGAGTCATGAAGAATGACAGACTTTAGTATTCTGGTTTCTATTTCATTGCATGTTTGTACTTGATGTTGGTCACTGAGTTACTGCAATATTCTTCTGTTTGAGAGATGAGAGATGAGAGATGAAGATGCAGGATTTGGTGAGGGTGACATAGAGCTGGGGCTTGATAGTTGATGTAATAATTATCATCCTGACCCTCTTAGGTGTTGTTGCTCTTGCTCGACCTTTTCCTTCTCTGAGCTTGTTAGTGTTGCAGCCTCTCTTGCGCTTCGAGCCAGTCCTTGCTTTCACTTTGAGTACATCACCTGTGTTCATATGTATCCTATTTAGTTGATTGATTTCTAGGCGTTCGTGTGGAGACAGTCCAAGACATTGTTCTTGTTTCTGATTATCTACTCTCAACTATAAAGCTCAGATTGCAGCTTTGATTTGGACAAGCATCAGCTTTTGTGAACTTTTTTTGTTGATGCTTTGTTTGTATATCTAATGTAGCTTTTTTTTTGGGTAGCCTTGGTGTGGCTTCATTTGCGGTGCTCACTTTTAAGTTGTGAGTGCATCTTTTCTGTACTTTCGAGTACTTCTGAGTAAACCGTTCTGCATGCTTGCTTTTGCCAGAACAGGATTTCTTCTTACCATCTGACATTTTTCATGTTAACATTTGAGCAGAGTGGAAGTGAACAAAGCTGAGAGAAAGAAACTGCAACCTTTTAGTGGTTGGCCTTAAATGAAACATTCTATTCATGAAGGTCCTGCTATTGATTCAAAGGAAAAGAACGAGTGACTCTTAAGCATACGTACCTTTGCTAAAAGGAACACTCTATGGTATCTTTTGGATAGGATTATTGAAGATCAGCCATGTTTGGTAGAGTTTAGGTGTTTTTTAATTTGTGTTTGTTCAGTAAAATGTATGTAGAGTATTTTATCTTGGTGAGGGTATTTTAGATGACAATTTTGAATATTTGGAGTTGGAGTGCTTGGTATAAGTGTTCCTGTGTTGTTCTTTTAGCTTTAGTGGTGAGAACAATCAAAGGTTGAATATTCCAATTGTACTTTTTAGAGTTAATAATGAGAGATTGGTATTTGCTAACTTTCAAATTGTCTTAGTTTAATGAAAATTTGTTGCTATAGAAGGTGAATTCTAGACATTGTATTATATGGTTGGTGGATGGTGTGAGTGGTGGAGGTTGATTGAAAGGTGATTCAAATGCAAAGGATGTGAGGACATGGTTGTGTATAGCATGTGTGGTGTGTTTGAGGTGTACAAATGCATGGTAGTAGCTAGAGGAGTATAGTGTGAGTGGTGGGGTTTGATTGAAAGGTGATTCAAATGCAAAGGATGTTAGTGCATAATTGTGTGTAGCATGTGTGGTGTGTTTGAGGTATACAAATGCATGAATGTAGCCATAGGAGTATAGTATTGGGAGGTGAAAAAAACATATTTCTAAATTGACAGTGATTGAACATGTTGATGGTTTGACATATTTCTAATGACCAAAACTTTGAGTAATGGTAACTTTTATATATCATACTCAAAGAGAATTTTTTTAAGTGTATGTTGGAATTTTTCATTAAATTTTTAAATTCTTTTTTAAGAATATAGAGAGTGGTGGACAATGACAATGGTTTCTTTTATATTTGAAATTAGATGCATGAAAGGTGGTGATTGAATTTTAGAAATTTGAAAAATAAGATTGCAATCTACTGGGTTTTTTCACCTATAAAATTCCACCTTTAGCCTCTTAAGTTCCATGATTGTATTTAACTAAAATCCATTTCCAAACTGCCATTCCTAATGCAAAGAGCTAGGATGAAAAAAAATTGTTTTTGTGCAAATCCGACTACAAAATCTTGCATTAAACTTGTATGAGAATTTATAGAATAATTTCAATTTTTTTGACCTAATAGATTGTAAGATATCAATCTTCAAAGTAAAAAGATATATTATTTTAGTACCTTGTTGTATTAGATTTTTAGACTTCGAATCTTCTTAACTTAAAAATTTTAGACTACAAAATTTTGTTGTAAAAATATTTCTAATAGAGAATTGAGTTGAGAGTCTAGAAAAAAAATTTAATAAAAAAATGTTGGATTTCATCCTTTAAAAAATTATTAAATAGAAGTAGGTAATAGATGGAAGGAAAAATGAAATCATTATAGTTCTAAAATGGAGTTAAAATATATCAATCATAGTAGTGATATTGTTGTAGCAAACAATCTAAATCCAATATAATTTTTTTTTTTTTTTTTAAATTGTAAAAATTGAGCTCAAAATGAATCTTATGCATTATTTTTTTAAGAAAATGCCTTGATTGCTTGCAAAACAAGATTCTTCATAACCTTTACAATGCTAATTAAAATGTAATGAATAAAAGCTTTCCATGTATATATAAATATATTCTATATAGAAAAAAATTAAAACTTAGTTTGAAATTTTTGTAATTTTTTTTTGTTTGCTTGAGCTTGAGTAGAATATGCTTATGAGAGTACCAATTTAAATAAAAATGATATCCCTAGAATCCTAGTACATTTCTACACTTTTACAAAAAGTTTTAAAAATCTTAGTAAAAATTGACATCATAGGAACCTATTTAAAATCCTAAAATGCTCATATTGGAACAATGATCCTTTAGGGATTAAAAAGATGATAAGATCCACTATTAGAAAGTTGTTATTTGAAGTCACCTAGAATACCAATAAGAGCACCACAAATACAATTACCTTAAAAAATGAATCTATGAGTAATGTGCTAAAAAAAGTGGCAATATTGTGAGTATGTGATTAAGGTATAAAATTTTGAAAATAAAATTTGTAGAGCATGAAGTAGCACACGACCTCAAGAAAATTGAAAGTAAATTACAAATAGAATGTAAAATATATCATTTCAAAGTTAATTATATATCTAAAATCAACTTTTGAGGTTGTATGTACAAAGTAGTCAAAAAAAATTCCACTTGCCATGAGCAACTAAAACTATTGCAATTTGATTTCACATACTAGTATACAATTTCTCACACTATTTTGTAGTGATGGTACAAAAACTCACCTTTACATGCTTTTGTAATTGAAGACCAATAGGGGAAATTGGATAGGAAACTAAAAGATATTTGAGAGTCACTCAAACATATTCAATTGGATTGAAGTTTAGAAATTGGGATGGCCACTCTAGAACAAGTAATGGTTGTTTTGAAAACCATTTTTGAACAATCTTTACTATATGTCTAGGAACATTATCATGTTGAAAAATGACTTCATTAAGATTGAAGTACCGGCTAATCTCTCCAAGTCCAAGTCCAAATCTCCATGTAAGAGTGTAATATAGTCCTATTTATATAGAATCTCATCTTTTATAAATCACCTAGACCTCTTACTATTATGCAACTCCATAACATCATAGACCCTCTACTATGCTTCATTGTTTGTTTCACAATATGATTAGGAAAACTTTCTTTGTCACTAACCCAACACCAATTCCTTTCATCAACATTGAGACAATTTCTCTTTGTTTCATTGCCAGAAGAATTTTTTTTCTAATTTTCTACTATCCAAATTTTGTGAATTGTTGTAAAACATAGCATCTCTTGCACATTTTTATAAGTCATCAAGGCTTTGGCACCTTTTTACAAGCCTTCAACTCAATATTTCTCAAATGGTACAAAATCCTACTTCCTTGTCCACTTTTAACACCTTTGTTGTCTCAATTGGCATTTTCAATTTTCCAATAGTGACCAAACACATTGAATGCTATTTATCTTAAGTGGTAAGAATTTCTAAATGACCTCGTTTTGGCAATTCTAAGCTACTGCAATGCTTTTTCCTCATTCTATTCATTGCACTTTGTGACAAACCAAGAAACTTTGCAATCTTACCTTTCATCAAAATAGTGATAATGTCTATTTTTTCTCTTACAATTGTGTTCATCATGTCGATTCTTATTTCAAAACTTTGAGATTTGTCCTACAAGAAAATAAAAAAAGGGAATCCACAAAAAAAATTCACCCCAAAAGTACAAATTTGCTAGGTTGTTTTACTCTTCTTAGATTTCTTGAGCTCTTTCTTAATATATGAATCTACAATTATATATTCAATCCTAAAATCCTAACTCAAAAGCTAAATATTCTTATAGCAAAACTGCCAAGTGATATGAATGTATTGTTCACTGGACATTGTGCATGATTTTTTAATTCTTGAATCAACTTCTCTTCCTCCATTTGTGCATAATCAAAGTTGACGCACACATAGAGACTCATTTCTTGAAGATAATATACAATGGCCTCCAATAATGTTAAATGATATAAAAAAAAGTCAACAATGTTTCTGAAAATCTACACCAACTTCCGTCTCTCATAGATTGGATATTATAAGATTGAAGTGGTTGAAACTATGAAGACTAGAAGCTTGATGATTGAGAAGAAGACTACATCATTGGAATTATCAAAGCAAGTCCTAGGGGCTTGCAAATTATTGTCAAATTTGAACACTCTGCTTTGACTATCTACATTGATAAAAAAACCCTTTAGTCTTTGTGGAATGATTATGACCCTAAAATCTCTTGGAGCTCCAAAAAAGTTGTTGGACTACAATATCTAGGTTTTTATACATGCTCTTGTCAAGGACCAATGGCAATCATTTGCAAATATCATGGACAATTTGACATTGAATATATTGGCTAACATTGCCTAGACCACTCTACATGAGGTTGACTTCTTCTAGTGTGTTGCTGCGAAAAACTATCCTTGAGCAATAGGCACGTAAATGTGAGGTTGGATTTTGTAGAAGTGCACTCAATAAAGATGATTGATGAGTGGAAGTGAGTTATTTGGATTGATGAGTCCATCTTCAAGATTAGTAAGAAACCCAAATAAATTCTTGTGTAGAAAAAGACTAATGAATGCTTTTAGTTGGATTGTTTGGTACCAAATTTTAAATCAAGACATAATTTCTTATGGCTAGGAAGATTTTAATGCCTTGAGGAAACTTTCATTGGTCCTTGTGCTACAAGAAGATGGTCTGTTGCAAATTTTATTGACCTCATGTATAAAGGGAATTTGGGCCTATTTCATAGCATCCATAAAAATGCTCTTGAGCTAGTATCCATGGAAGATGGCACCTTGGTACCTAGGAATAAACTCCCCAAAAAATGGCAAGAAAGGCAACAACTAGAAAAGTTGGTATGGCTTGCAAACTCGTCGAATCTCAATTATTTGCATGGAAAACCTTGGAAGATAATGAAGGGCATTGTACAATGCAAACATAAAACTAGGAATGCTTAAGAAATGAAGATATATATGGAGATGGAATGAAGGGCTATTATGGACAATTAACGTAAGGCATTGACTTCATCCATTCTGTAGAGAATCAAGGTTGTTTTCATCACAAAAGATAGACCCTCTGTTGGCGAAGCTAAGTGCTTTGAACTTATGTCCATCAATAAAATATTTCATTTAAAAAACCCTGTAAAGCACTCTTGCAATCTTACCTCCTTATGAAATTTGTGCTTACAACTCTGTTTCTGAGGGAGTAGTGGGTATTTGCATGGAAAAGTTTTTTTGTTTGTTGCTTTAGTTTCTAGAACTTACATAACAATATTAGGGGCCATTGTAAGTTTGTACATGAGAGCACCAAAGTGTCAAGCTTAGGTTATTACATAGTTTTGAATGGGCATCCTATATATTAGAGACTCAAAGTAGACAAAAAATTTAAATGAAGTTCTATTCATGAAAATACAATAGTATAATGAAACTATTATAGTATACAAAACTTTGGCAGATGACAATATGTGTTATGCCCTCACTAATTAGTTTCAAATGAAGTTGGTTGGAACTTCTAAAGATTAGTGTAACCATATTTGGCTAAAATGAGATGGTAAATTTTTTTGTTGGAAAATAAATATAAAAATCTACCTAACAAGCCAAAATCTAAGTTGGCTTTATGCCTTCTAAGATGGAATCTATAATCTTCATGAGTCATTGTGCTCTTACTCTTTGATTAGAAATGAGCAAGGTTGCGCCAACTTAGAGAAAGTAGCAGACAATGTGTTGTGGTTATTTAAATTGATAGACAACAATAGCATAGTCAACTTGATTTTAGAAAAGAGATGGCAATCCATTGAGAGTCCTTATGGTTGTCTTATCAGATGTAATTTTGGATTTCAACATCTAATAGATATCTGACATTGCATGTCGTACATGACAAATGTAAAATATGCATGACATTTTTGGCTCTGACTGTTAATTTGAACATTTTGAATTTTGTTTTAATCATAATATTAAATTTAGAATGCAATAGGTCTTCATTGTCTATCGGCACTTCAATCAAATGTAACTTTAATATGTCAAATTTATAAACGGGAAAGTAATTTATTTGTAAGGAAACCTAACAACTGCTTCTACTAGACAAATGATGGTCTACAAGACATCTTGGACGTTATGTTTGTTGTATTATCGTCATTTTGGGGAAGAAAACCTTGAGTCCTTAGAATTGTGGATTGCCCAATCTTAACAAGCTCAAGCATATTCTTGTTCACTCAACGTTTTTGGACATATAAAAAAGAAACTTCATTGTAAAAGCAAAGTACTTAAGATGTTGAGCACTTTATCAATGCATCTTTAATTTTGTGGCTCATTTAAATTTCTTCTCTCGATTAACCCTTCATCGCCTTAGGCCTGTTTGAGTTCAAAAACAACATTGCTTTTGAAGTGTCATAGATCTAACTGTCACTTAATTATAGAGATCTCATTTGTACAATCTTGTAGTGTATGTGTCGTAGATGTCTTGAATCAAATTTGGAGTCATTTGGCCATATAGATTGCAAGATTATAATGTTTGAGTGTTGAAAAAGGATGCTGAAATTTTCCTAGCAACACATTTAGAGGTGAAATTTGATTTCTAAACCTACTCAAATGAAAAAACTTCAAACTATGGTGATAAAAGTATAATTGAATTGACTCATTGTGTCTACAAAATGACTTTCAAATGTCAAGGAAATAGCAAGTAAAGTTCCAAAAAACACATCTAAGGTTGCACCTCCTTCTACTAAAATGCTTCTCAACCATTTATAACTTCTTGGATTGATATGAAATTTTATCTATATAAACTAAACTAGTATGCACAATTTTCCAAAAAGAATTAATTGGAAATTGACACTATAGAAGAAAAAATAAGCCACCAAAGTTCACTATAATCCAAATATGTCAAGATTTTGAACTTCAAATTGCTCCAAAACATTTAAAACACCTTGGATTGACATGGAAAATTTACTACAATAACTAGACTTTAAGGGAAACATAACCCAACAAATTTTAATGAAACAAACATTGGATGAAGGAGATACAAGCCCATGAAGTTACAACCTTCAAATGCAATTTGGTGAACTTGAATTGAACCTATGAACTTCAATTAGCTTCTAAGAAATGAGTACATCTTGGATTGATTTGAAAAATTTATCACATAAACTAGAAGCGAGAGCAAAACTTTTACAACAAGTTTTTATTGAATTTGGACACTGGATGCAAAAGTTACAACACTTTGAATTATACTTGAAATTATGTGAGGACACTTTTGGTCCCCTTAGGTGATAAAGGGATAATTATAGATTGAATTTTTGTGATTTTTACATGAATATTTTTCTTTTAAGTTCAAAATGAATAGTTCTAATTATGTTTATTAGTTGTTTATTTTAATTTTTATTTAAGTCATTTTTTAAGAGTTGTTTTTTAGACTCAAAAATTGATTTTTTGAGGCCATTAGAAACAACTTTAACTTTTTAGAAGGCCCTTCTAGGGTAGCAATATGTCAAGTCCAAGGACAATTACAACGTACAAACCTAGGTGTTACCATTGGTGCCATATGCATAAAGTGTACGATTTTTAGGGGGTGTCACCAATGAGATGAGGGACATCATTAGTGTATGGACTTGGTGTGTGAATATTATAACGTGATTTATTGTGAGCTTTGGACATTGATGTTGGCCTGCCATCTACATCCATTGTACACCCGCATGACAAATAATCCATTTTAAATTGTTCAATTCCAGTATTATAATTGATAAATTTATTTTGCTCACACACCAAGAGGAATTTATGTATGCGGGAGCAATGCTAATAATCCAAAAGAATAAACAATAATCTATTGTAAAGACGACTCAAAGCAAAAGATTAAACAGTGTGAGGTTGTAGGGACAACTCAACAATTTTCAATGATTCATAGAGCAAGTTGGACTAAAAGGCACTAGTTGTATTTGCTAACTCCACTACCAACTAGGTACTACATTAGTTGCCTAAATATAATGTTTATGGATATATGATGGCATTTTTTGGTGCATGAATCAATTCACTTGCTTGGTATGAGCATGCCTGGCTATAAAAGTTAGTATAGTGGTGCCTTAGACTTTAGACTTAGAGGCCTCAAAAACTTTTTAATGTACACCTACTAGTATCCTTTGAATTATAAAATATTTTCAAAGCAAAGTCTTCAATATCTATACCATAAAAATTCTAAAGAACTAACTCAAGAATCTTCAAGAAAATAATGGATGGAAAAACACATTTTTGTGTGCTTAAAATATGTTTGCGTTCATCTATTGTTCAAAATTTGAACGTTTGATCCTTCAAGGATTAAACAATGCAAGGAAGGTTTTAGAGGTTTGTCATGATGTTTCAATCATTATTCTATTGTGCTCTTTTGTTGTATTTATTGTAACTAATTTGAATTTACTACTTTAGAGTTTGTGGTGTGCTTTCAAGTCACAGTTGTTTTGGAGATTTTATGCCAATATTCAATGCAATTATGGCATCCTTGCTTGTTCCAAATGACTCCAAGTTCAAGCACTTCTTCTCCATCAACAACATTTTGCATTTGTGCTCTTGCTCAAAGAAAGTTTGTTAATGCAAAAACAAACTTTGGTTGAGAAGAAGACTAATAAAGAAAGCATAAGGTTAAGAAGAGGTTAAAAACATAAATGTAGTAACAAGAAAATCCAAAAGACAAGACATGTGGATAGCAAAGTTGCTTTGAACACAAGTTGTTGATGGCACAAATAGGCCCATGGTACATTCTCAGCTCTAAGATTGAGGTTTAAGAAGTCCTTGTTTGTGCCAAAAATTGACAACCTTCAAATGGAAACATTCTGGCTTTCAAAAGTGTGCAAGGGAGATATCAAGAGTTGCCAAAATTGGGCAATACTGGTGGAAGAAGGATTGCATGCATATGAAAAATAAAGCCTTCTACATGACTTCTAAGAAGAAGGAATCAATAGCTAGCATGGTGTTTGCATGGATGCCCTTGATTGGGAGGTTGAAAAAAATAAAGTGAATTTTAGTGGAATTTTCCAAATTTTGCTTAGTGACAAATCTATAAGTGACTACCCCAATATATTTGAAGGAGCTTTTCCAATGTTGGAAGGTGGAAAAAATTTCAACAGTACATTGGTATGTGACAAGTGGATGGACAATGGTGGTGAGAATGGTAGAAGAGATGTACAAACTAATTAGTAATTGTGTAAAAGTTATAGTGTCCAAGGGCCAAGGCCCTTATCATTTTGATTTTATATAACAAGGTTACGACTTCAAACCAACAAAATTAGATTTCAATTCATGCCTATATCTGTGACATTAGAAAAAAAATTCCTTTACTCTTTAGTTTGCAACATTTGAATGATGGAGCTAGTTTGGAGAGCATAAAAAATATCCTTTGGGTGTTGCATTCTAAAGGGGGCTTTTCCAATGTAGACATTGCTAGATGTTGCTTCACAATTGGGCTCTTTTGGTGCTAATTG
Organism: Antitrichia curtipendula; assembly: GCA_951230915.1. Classification (NCBI taxonomy): domain Eukaryota; kingdom Viridiplantae; phylum Streptophyta; class Bryopsida; order Hypnales; family Leucodontaceae; genus Antitrichia; species Antitrichia curtipendula. Next base: position 18,526,173 of record OX579641.1, read on the forward strand.
CTTATTTTGTTTTTGAGGCATTCAAACTATAATCATTGTGTAGCTAAAGCTTTAACATGCTTTATTCATGAACATGATACACTGCATGAGCCATCAAATTAATCTTGCCATAGAGACTCTATTTACACTCCTATCGTGTCTAAGATTGAAGATATAAACATTCTAGTCTTTGTACGACTATTTCTCACATAGTCCAACAAAGAATTAGAATTAGTTAATATTATGGAAACATTGATTGGAGATCTTTACAGAGGTCAAAACAATAAGCATTAGCATACTCAAGCCATCTAAGAGAGTTTTCAGTGAGTACTTTTACTATCAAAGATTCACAACAATTAGAAAGTTCCAATGTAAGAAATTACAACTAAGCATAATTTCAATCTCTTCTATATTTTTCAACTTATGCTTGGCTTAGCTTGTTTGATGCCAATGCTTAACCCCAAAACCCGCCCAAGGCCTAACCATGTCAGAAAACAACCCTGCATTTCAAGTGTTATAAGTCTAAATGTGAGTAAGGTATGAAAATCTCAACCGTATAATCATGTAGTATGCATGTGTAGATGGTTTAAATAAAATTTGGGATCATTTGACCGTATAGATTGAAAGATTATAATGTTCTAGTGATGAAAAAAGATCCTGAAATTTTCCTAAAAACACATTTGGAGGTGAAATTCAATTTCTAAACCTACTCAAATGAAAAAAAATTAAACTACAAAGTGATTCAAAACCAAAAGATAAACACTTTTGTGGGAAAAAAAATCATTCAATTGACTCATTGTGTTTACAAAACTGTTTTGAAATGTCAAAAAACAGTGAAAAAAGTAGCAAAAAAACACACCTATGGCTGAGCCTACCTCTACTAAAATGATTCTCAATCAATTGTAAATTCTTGTATTGATATGAAATTTTTACCACAAGAACTAGACTAGTATGCGCAACTCTTACAACAAAAATGATTGAAAACAAACTCTGTCTGAAGAAGCTATAAGCCATCGAAGTTCACTGTAATGCAAAAATGTCTGGATTTTGAACTTTGAATTGCTCCCAAGCATTCAAAACAACTTGGATTGACATGAAAATTTTACAACAATAATTAGACTTTATGGGAAATTTCTTTTTTTATTGGAAACTAGCATTTGATGAAAAAGATACAAGCCCCCAAAGTTGTAGCCATCTCAATGCAGTGTGGTGAACTCAAATTGAATCTGCGAACTTCGAATGGCTTTCAAAAACTTAGTACATCTTTGATAGATCTGAAAATCTTACCACAAAAAATAGATGAGTATGCGCAACTTTACCAACAAGTTTTATTGAATTTGGACATCGGATGCAAAAGTTACATCACTTTGAAGTTGATTACTAGACTATGTGAGGATACTTTTGGTCCCCTTGGGGCGGTGAGGGGTTAAGGCCTTGAATCAGCTAATCAAGTTTTCACACATGCAAATGTGCTTGGTCCACAATTTTGTATTTGCCAACAAGTTTTGTTAAGCTGATTTGAATACGTTAGCTTGTAATCTAGATTGTGCTTATGACTCTATTATTATGTTGTTTATACAAGGAGACATCATTAGTGGTGAAGCGCAAGGGATGCACAATTGGAGCTTGCATTTGAAGAATTTGAGCTTTAGAGTGGTTGAAACCACGATTCTTTGAAGAGTATGAGTCGGTGACGAGATCAAGTTTCACTCTAGGCCACTATAGATTTTGTCAAGAATCAATATACACTTATAGTGATGAAAGTGATAAGGGATTTGTTTCACTGATTTTATGTTCAAAAGCTAATGGATTCTTTAGATATTATATACCCATAATATTGGGTTTCTTCATATGATGAGGCTTGCTTCCCTCATCACTTGAAAATATTCAAAGTGGCACACTTAGTGCATAGAAAAATTTGATGGACTTGTCCATTGCATCATTTTGTGTATGTTTGAATATGATACTAAATGCACGCTACAAATGCATCAAGCTACAGATAGGGAGGATCAAGATTATTGACCCGGGTTCCACTTCCTTTGATGCTTGTATTATATATATATATATATTCGGCATGTTGGGTTTGTGTGCATGAGATCGAATGAAATTATCTTTGTCTTGTGCCCGAGTCCATATTCTAATAAAACAACACTTTTGCATCTATAAATTATCAAAAGAAGATGTTCTTGTTGTCATATTCACATTTTCATATGTCTTGTTTAGCCAAATTAATAAAAATAAGAAAAAAAATCATGTCGTTACTTTGCAAGAGAAGAAGAAGAAATATTTATAGTCATTGTCCAACACATTTCTCCATTAAAAGCCCAAAATTTTACAATGCAAGATTCTAAAAGTTGTCATTTTTACTAATGTAAGAGGTAAGAAAGGGAACCTTTTGATATTATAAAAAATTGATTTTTTTTTCACTACTTGATATTCAAACACTCTACTAACGTGAAGGAATAAGTCTACTATCATACTTTCATGCTAGAGTGCCACTCACATGTCTAAGTCATGTCACTAGAAGAAACCCATGTTTTTTTTGACATGCCCAGTATTTTTATGATGGATTTTTTTGGACATCTATTTTGACATCTAGTTGTTTTTATGTTGTTTATGATGTTTATTGGATGTTACTGTTGACATAAAAACAGTTAGATGTCAAAATAGATGTCCAAAAAAATCCGTCATAAAAATACTGGGCATGTCAAAAAAAACATAGGTTTCTTCTAGTGTGTGCAAGAGAGTTTTTCTTTAACATTTATGTAAATCTAATGCTCATTTGGAAATGTATTGAATTCAACCCTTCAATATATTGCATTGGTGTATTATATGGTAAACATTCAAGATTTCAAATATATATATATATTCTAACCATACATCTATCAAATCAAAAATATAGGATACATAGAAATATCTATCTACTATGTGTTAACTTTTTGAATCCAAATTGATGGAAGTTCTTACTATTTTTGGATGTCTTTTTCCATTATCATGTGGTCAGATTAATGGAAGTATTTTATTATTTTTGGATTTCATTTTAAATTTATCTTTTAGTTAGCCAATATTAAAGAGGAAAAAATCAAATAAATTAGAATGTACAAGCCTTGTGAGCATCTACATCCCCCAAGTAAATAATTTTCTTATGAGAACATATCTATCACGGGACAAACCAAAATTTGAAATTTATATTAGGGTGTGTATTTCCAAATTTTTCTTGTTGCTCAAAGGCATCCATTCTACAATTGATAAAATGAACAACAAAGCAATTGCCCACAACTCCACCACCTCTACAAATTCTAAAGTAGAATCTAAATATGATAATGTCAATAATTAAAATTGTAATCTATGTTGACTTAGTTTTGTGTATTTTTTTAGTGCATTGGAATCTACTTGAAAAGCATTATATCAATAAATAAAAAACATAGTAACAACTTGATCAATTCAATATATCTTGTCTAGCACTTGTTATTAATATATTAATAAAGTTTGACAATTTATAGTTAACAAACAAGAAATCACTTGGTGATTAGATAGTTTTCTTCAAATTTGATGTTTGTTAAAAAAAAAAATTAGATGTTAAGGAACACAAAGTAGTTTTTCATTCAAAGCTCTCATCACTTCTACAAAAATTGAAGTACAATTTAATGAAAGCACATATATTTGAAATACTTATGAATTTGTTTAATTTTAAATACTACTAATTGATTAAACTTATATAGTTCTTACATTCTTTTTCAAATTGTCTCCATGTGAAAGGAATCAATTTATTATTATTATTATCCAATTTTGAATAGTTCCAAACAATTATTTATTCAAATCCATCTTGGATGCAAAGTAGATCAAAATTTCAGTTTTCAAGACAAACTTTGAGGAGAAGAGTCTTCACTGTATTTTACAAAAGCAATGAATGAGATTGGTCTAAACTTCAAATATTGTCTTTAACTCCAAACAACATTAGAGTTATTCGTAAAGTCATCCCTAGTTTGGTATCCAGTTTTAAACAAGCTCTTATACAAACTGGTGAAAGGAGGTAAAGCAACCCATATGGGATATGTAAATGGTTGGAGTTGTAAGTAACTTGTAAGAGCTTGGAGGAGCTCAATCTTAAAATAAACCCATATCCTTTGAGAGTTCATAAAAAACAGTGGATTTCATTATAAAAACAACCTCTCCGCCCTCCATTCTCACAAATTGTCAATGTACAATTTCTGTGACAGGAAAACTCAGGTCCAAACTTTTTTAGGCACCATTTCGATGCGAAAGAAAGTTTGGTCCCAAGTTTTGTTTTGCTAGTGTTGATTGCGCGAGCTTTTTACTTTTTCACCTGCTTTTTTACATAAAGCAGGGGTTCAAACCCCAGTTTTACCTCTAAACTCGGGTTTACTTTACGAATAACTCTATTGTGTCTAATTAATTGAATGTACACAGGCGAAATGAAATTGTGGCATTTAATATTCAATTAAGCATTCAGTTTCAACTTAAATATGAAGATTCTCAAGTATAATATCACTCTATTTTGAAAATTTGAAAAAATTCAAATATTTAGTAAATTATGGCAACTAAGCGCTATACATGTTGAAATCCACACTACATAGTATAGTATGTTTTTCATTGTTTATTATTTTTTAAATAAATAAGATTTGATTTTTTTTTTATATGAATTTTTTTAGTAATTTTGTATTTATGATATATTTAGTTATTAATTAACAAAACTTCCTTTATAAATTAATTAAGAAACAACAAATTATTTTAGTTTACTATTTTTTTGAAAAATAAATATTTTTAATAAATAAATATCCATACACTATAAAAATACCCAATTTTTATTAGACAATAAAAAATGGATGAATCAAACATGATATAAAGAATTTGATTTAGAGATTACATCTAAGGATGTTTAGGGCATAGAAAATTAAACTAATATTATAATTTTTTCATTACTATGTGCAATTTAACCCCCAAAGGATTGAGGCCATTTTTTGTTAAAAAACTTTCTAGGTGGATAAAATGTTGTTTCTTCAAGATGATGCTTAGATAGCCCAAAAAATAAGATTGTCCATAATTTTTTCATCCATAGTCCAAATAGAATGATTCAAAGCTTTACATGTAGACAAAAACATAATATTTTAGATTAAAAAAAAATTCAAAATGAAATTTGACTTTTTGTGATTTTTTTGTGGTGCCCGCCGACCTTTGTTTTTGGCTTATAGTGCCATAACTTTTGCTTTTGGGCACTAATTAAAATGAAAATTATATATCCATGAAGCTCTCGCAAAATTGCACGTCCTCAAAAAAATTCAAAAAAATTGAGGTTATAGGAACCTACCTAGACCTAAATTGTCCCTTAAGAGGACAAACGATCCTTTAGTCCTTTAGAAGAAATTCTAAACAATAATTTTATAATTGTTGTACTTATCATTTTTATCTTTTAACCTTATTGATTCAGTTGTGTTCAAATAAAAGTCTAAAAAGACACCATAATGCTAAAGGACAAGGTTATGAGATATAGCCATTATAAAGTGATGTTCTAAGTCTAATGTTTGGCTGCCATGTCTGCATGATTGCTATCCTCAATTTTAGATCCTTCATTTTATACAATTAAAAAAGATTTAATTGTTGAGGTTATGGTGGTATTAAATTTGATTAAACAGAGTTACAAACTAGAATATATCAAAATTCTGTAGGCATTTACTAAAGTTGGAGAATTATAAGGATGACAAGAGTGCTAGAAGTTGACTAACATCAAGAGAGAATCATGATGGTATGTCATTGTGGACAAGACTTCTTTAGCATGCTCTCTTTTTCCTACAAATAGCTCCTCAATTGTATAACAAGATTTTGGCCTTGTGTTAGCCATATTCCAAAGATAATATTGTAGACATCCTACAAGAATTCCTTGAGTATAGAGTATGTGCTCACCCTCCACTCCTCCACGATGCATGGGGATTGATGTAAAAATGTAACTCCTATTTTGAGTTGTTAGATTCATACATTAAAATCTCTCCTACCTCGTTCAAGGTTTCTAATTCCAAATACGAGGTGAATATTTCCAAATTTTATCATCCGTAGTAAATAATTTGTTCATGCAATGCAGTTTTTCCAAGATAACATAACATTCTTAAATTTTAAGACAAGGGTCCCTTTAATTCCCACAAAGTCAAATTTACTATAGAAAATTTTGAATGTAAGCTTGCCCATGAAGTATAGACCATTGTAAGGGCATCCCCACAGTTGACTCACCAAACAGGGGGGCCAAATGCTCGTTTACCATGTAGAAAATGAGATTGGAGCTACATTAGTATTCGGAAAACTTTTTGAGTTTTACCACCTAATTTCCTTAAATTCTCAAGTTGAACTGATTTTTAAAGAATTGAGCTTGGTTATTTTTTCTATTTCTATTCAAAATAGAAATTTATAGATTTTTTCACTGTTTTTTTGGCGATGTTTCCAAATTGCAATTGTTTTTTTCCCAAATTCCTTTGGCTAACTTCAAACTAGCCATTGTATTTTTTTTATCAATAGGGCACGTTGCTTCTTATGCTCCCCACGGTAGATATGCCAAGAAGGGGCACCAAGTCGGGTATGCAAGTAGTTTTGTAGCTTACAAAAAATCAAATTACAAAAATTAGACTTTCAATTAAATCAAAGATATGAATCCATCAACCATCTCAAATTTCTTCAAAAGTGTGTCCAACTCACTTTGACTTTATAATAAAGTAGAGAAACTCTTTATATGCATATGGGGTGGTAGGATGTAGAACAACCCATGTGGGATACAAAAAATTAGAATTAGTAGGAGCTCACCTGCCCATAATTAATTCAAAAGTAGGAATTGTATTCAAAATAGAATTTGAGACCTCATTTAGGCATAGTAGCTAAAAACTAATTCAAAAAACATTGAACTAAAAAAAGTTGGTAAATGAAGATGGCTTTATTCTCCAATAATCTTTTTGAGATTTAAAACCTCCAATCAAAAGTTATGACAAAATTCAAAGAGAGGTTGGAAGGGATTTTGATTTGATATTTTCAAACTTTCTCAATGGATTTTGTCCATAGTTTTTGATTGGAGGTTTTAAATCTCAAAAAGATTATTGGAGAATAAATCTATCTTCATTTACCAACTTTTTTTAGTTCAATGTTTTTTGAATTTTTTTTTCTACTATGCCTAAATGAGGTCTCAAATTCTACTTCAAACACAATTTCTACTTTTGACTTAATTATGGGCGGTTGAGTTCCTACTAATTCTAATTTACATTATCCCACATGGGTTGTTCTACCTCCTACCACCCCATGTGCATATAAGGAACTTCTTTTCGTTCGTGCTAGTATAGTTTGGTTAAAAATGTTATTCCTTCAAATTCTTTACACAAGTAAAGAAAACTTTGTTGTAGAAAATGTTTTTTTACAATTCTTTTTATTCCAGAAAAGAAAATTTACTACATTAAAAAAGCTTTTCAGCATATTTGAGGGCCAATTGGGCTTGGTACCTCAAAATTGAGGCAAAAAGGATAGTCAAATTGAGTACACTAAAATTGGTAAATAGTGTTGGGTGACAATTAGTATTGCTCCTTGTTTTATACCCCCAAACACTATTTACCAATTCATATATAAATAGTGTTGGGGCATTTAGAGCATCGCTAAGGCTGACAAATGGGCACGCCAACTTCTTTTATGGCGGCAAACGTGCCAAACAGGCTCGCCAAGTAGGTTACACGCCCTGTGAAAGTTTCGTTGATAAAAAATTAATTGTAAGAACTATATTTCAAGATTGTAAATTATGAAAATCAACTTTCAATTCATGAAAATAGTTCTATTGAGATTTCAAAAGAATGTACAACTTAAGTAGATTTTTCTATTGATAATAGTATACCTTTATATCCAAGTAAAGTGGTAGGATGTTGAACAATCAATATGGTATATGCAAATTGGAATTACTAGGAGCTCAACACAATTCCTAAGTTTTGACAATGAGTGATCAAGTTTTCATCTTCAATTTATCCCATACTCTTTGAGAATCCATAATGGACAATGAGGTTTTTTTATAAAACCACCTCTTCACCCTCTTAAAATATAAGGTATGCCAATGCCGTAAATTACATACATTGTCAATAGTTTTTTGTAAGGTGATGTGTGAAATAACATTGGCATTATCTCATTTTTTTACAACTTGTAATACTTGGGTCCTAGGATTAGCAAGCTACGAGTGACTAACTGGAGGTCAGCTGCGGATCTTTACCTCGGGAATGGGGTGAAAAGCACAATTTGACCATATGGTTAGCCGCAATAAAGCTCCACCATTTGGCCATGTATTCATTAAAATGTGGTGAGCCCAGTCTGTTTTCGCCTGCCATGGGACCCTTCCCCAAGCTCCGCCTGACCATTTGCCGTTTTGAGCTTGTTTCGAGAGTTGCAGTGGGGAAGCTCTTAACTCCCGCCGTCAAACTCTGGTCTTTCTCTGGAAATGACCAAATTTTACTATAGAGCTTAAATAGTGTTAGAATGGGTAAATAATGATCTAACACTAACCTTGCAAATCACAATTAGTGTTAGGTGGGACAATTAGTGTTGCCAACACTATTTACCAACACTATTTAAGAGACTCAACATTTGGCTACGCACTCAACAAATTTGGCTATGGCTAGCCAATTTTTGGGCCTCCTAGTGCTCGTTGTGGGACAAGCTTTGTAGTTAGGGCCTGTCCACTCCCCATGTCAACTACCCTAGGTGCCTTGCTGTGGAGATAAGGTAGGAGGCTCTAAAAGCGACCTCTAATACAAAGGTAAATTTTACTTTCTTCAATGTACCAACATTGTACATTTCAAGAAGGGGGCGCTTTTAGAAACTGTTGTGTTTCAACTTCAAAAATTTGTAATTAATTCCAGGAAGGTCCAAAAATATGAAACAACTTGGATTAAATGCCAATTTCATTTTTCTTTCTAATAAAATTTACTGAAAATTATTTTAAGGAGTTTAGCTTCCCTAAATATGCAATCGTCTCTTAAAGGGTCGCTTTAAGAGCCTCCAACCTTACTCTAACACAAGTTGTAGTAGTTGACCCATTTCCACCCCACCCACCTTATTTCCAATCTATAGACTGCTCTATTTTTGTGAAGTTGTGGCATAATTTGAGGAGTAGTTGTGGTGCATTATGATTGGCTATAAGGCCATCAATATTGCAACCAACCCTTGATCGATTTTCCAATCAACTTATGGTCAAAAATAAAAAGGTCTATATGACCATTATAAATTAAAGATAATTCTCCACTAAAAAATTCATAGTAATTAAATTATGAGTAATAAAATTTTGAATACACTTAATCCTTCCAAATTCTATTTTTTTCCATAGAAAATATTTGGCACTCAAAACCTGCACTCTAAATATGCTTGATGGTTTAACCCCTTTTGCATGTTTGCTATTTACATACAGTGAGTGTATAGAAGGCATAATTGAATACAGAGGGCCATAAATTCCTGCCAGAAGGTAATATGAAGGTGAGAGTTTTTGTGAGCACACACCTATGAGGGAGGATAAAGTTCCGAAATTTGCACAAACTTCTTAGCTGCTCCAATACTTCAAACATTTTTGGTATAGGATTACTACTTGTAATCGTCAAAGAGCACCACAAGTAGGACAACCATGGGGTCTCCTATAAAAGACACATGTTCCTCTTTCTACAAAGCCGTGTCTTTGCCGTGCATGGTAGGACGTATTTGTCGTGCTACAACTCCCACCCATAGCCTGTTTCCCAGTCTAATGTCAACAGGTCCAACCAGTCGAGAAACTGAGGTACGTAAAGGACATGCCAGGGTGGTCCAATCACAAGGTGTGCCTCCAAAACCCCTTGATGTTCAAGGTTCTTTTCAAGTTCAATTGAAGTCTGTTGGTTCAAATGAAGTCCGTCACGAAGAAGGTAGTTATCCAAGTATTTCCACTTACTTCCCTTGAATGTTGAGTGTTTATTGCTAGGCATCTAAAGAAACCTCAGACTTCGTCATTGCTTTATGTCTCCCGTCCCATCAACAATTTTTGCTTCCATATATCATTCAATGCAAAAATCACAAAGATTTAGATTTATAAACCACTTCTTCAAATAGCTATAAAATTTTGATAGCAAAAGCTTTGCAAATTAGCCCACCATACACACTGATCATCCTACCTCGACAGAATATGATATGTTGGCAGTAGTATTAGTATCGGCCAATTGAAGACAAATCTAATGCAAAAAAAAAACCCGCGTCTTTTTGGTACTCAGATTTGTACTACGCACTTACAAGAAAAATTGCATGACTAGTATGCTCAATGTTTCCTTCACATACAATGAGGTTAAGCTCCCCCAAAACTGTATGTGTCAAAGCCGCTCAAAGTTCCAGCAACTACGCCCGTAACATTTTCAAAATGCAGGACTCTGTAAGACGAGATGAAGCATCTCTGCTACCATGCCGCCCACTAAATTGGAACATGCCTAAACTATGGGCGCCTCAGCTACTACCCCACCACCGTGAAGTCATAGGCTATGCCATCCTTCAAATCGATGCGCTCCTCTCCTGCCAGCTTTGTCGGCTCTGTTTAGTGTTCTCCGGAAGTCCGCATTCTTGAAAGTCTACACCAGCTTCCGAAGAACGGAATTAATGCACCAACAATACAGTAGTACGTTAGAACAAACCTAGCCTAGCAATTCATACGAACGAAGACCACTACTCCCAATTCAATGCAGCATGATGGGTATAGTAATATGCTTCACAACACATCCATATGTTGCCACAAGCTTCGCAGTACCACCTACCGACGTGGCCACAAACTACACAGCTTCTTTTCAACTTCAACTGGAAGTGAGCATGGGTATGCAGCGGCCTCTTAGGTGCACGTTTGGGTGGATCAGCCCTCCTCTGCTGTGCCAATACAGACTCCTCCACAAGTCACTTGTCCACGGCAATCTTGAATGCTAGATGCGACATGATGCACAACCCCGTATCTTCCATTTCCTTAATCCAAGTTACATAAGCATTCACCATCAACTGATCCACGACAAAATGAAATAACTTCATCCACCATTTGTGAGAACGTAACTGCAAAGAGTAGTTACTTCGCAGGTGGTCCCCCACATCAACGCCTCGCATGTACTCTACGTAGGCTTTGTGCATGGATGAAGAAGGGATAATGAGTTGCCCTCAAAGGCCACGTATGCGGCATAAGACAATCACTCCAGGTGTCCAAGGTGCCACTGTTGTACTCAAAAGGGTAACCAATTTCTTGTCTTGACATGACATGACCCCTATTTGCTGGTGAATATGGGTCCTAATCACCATAGACCCTCTAACCTCATTATCAGGCTCCCTATGCAAGCCTTTAAGAAGATTATTGCTGCTACAACGAACCGTACCAGTGGTCCATGTTCCCTCGACTTTAAGTTTGTGAAATGACACTAGCGAAGAGATTATCAATGACAATGTAGTGACTCCTACACTCCAACCCTGACATCATTCTCTCAACCACGTGATACTCTAGTCCATGTGGGCCACTACCCATTCCCTCACCGAAGTAAACCTCAATTCTCCAAACGAATCTACTTTTTGAACTGGCTAGTACTCAGACCTTGATGCCAAACCTTACACGTTTATCGGGCATAAATTGCTTGATAAAGCAATATCAGCCCTTGTAGGGCACAACACGCTCATCCACAATAATCTCCCTTTCTAGATTATAGATGTCTGCAGACACCATTCCAAACATGTCAAGAAGCCATCAGGTTTTTGCTATTCTATCAAACAATGGATCCTCAATATCTCAGACAACATTTTTGTTGTCTACAAGATGGAGACACCTTGTAATTTGTTCAAATCTGAACAAAGTCAGCACCTGTGAAATAAGGTGGTAGTACATCAGCTTCTCGGACTTCATCCAATAATGTTTGAGATTGGGAAGCTTTTTGCATCCCATGAGAATGCAGACCCCAATCTACCCCCTCAACTCTTGCCGATCCACATCTACCCAACCTAAACTGCCCTTGGTTTGTGGTAACTCATGTGGCTTACGAGGGAGCTCAACACGCGTGTATCGGATAGTTTTAGTGACAATCAACCCTTTTTTTTGGCACCATGGGGCCAGATAGTACCATTTCAAAATAAAATTCTACTTTTCGCCAGATAAAAGTAATCTTTTTTCACCAAAAATTTCCCATTTCTATTGAAAATGTGGATGAAGTCACCAAATTTGGATGAAAAAATGCATAAATATGATTGAAAAGTATTTTTTGGTCCAAAAGATGGATGAATGTAGAAATACAATGGTTCACCAAATTTTAAGTGATCGCCACCCTGACACTTTCTCAAAAAGCTTAAAAAAAAGGCTGGTGATAATACGATCCAAAGTGTCATCACTTCAGTATATGTTGAAGACCCTCTTAGGCTGTGGTATCCCTCCCACTTGAAGGCACTTCAATCTAAAAGGAGGACCGTTGAAATTATCGCGAGACCTTACAAAATCAATACTACATGAATTTCACGACGACTTCCTATAGTACTGAGCCAGCTCGTCCATGTTCATGTGAACAAGAGTAAATGACTCCGGGTGCATGCACCTACTAGCAAGCCCTCCGTCATCATTGTCAACATCATCTATAATGTCTACATCAAAATCTAAATTGGAGCTTTCTATGGCGTCTACATAGGCAGGTATCTAGTAAAGGTCATTAGAGTCTGCTTGTGTCCTTCCATGTTCTATGCCGTCATTAGCCTCGTTGGCACTTGCTATGTTGCCCACATGCAAGTAGTCTGGCAGGCCGTAGCTTACTTTGGGAAAGGTGTCGTGTGCAGAAGAGTCTTGCGTTCCTTTGCTGTCCTCCACAACATTCAAGACCTCGTAATCCGAAATTGGCTCCTCCAATGGCAATGACACAACTCTGGGGTTGATATTGTTCTCCTCGACATGCTCGGTGACTCCATGTGCTGATGTCTCTCCGCCAACCTGATGTCTTCCGTTGGCAGTCCCTTGTGCTCCGTTGCCACCAAAACCAACCTCCAATGTAGTAGGTCCAAACATTGTGTTGGATGGAGAAAAACAATGCTGGCGCTTGGTCCACCCCTACCCATAGCCACCCTTGCTCCCCATAGCGCCTGAGTGAGGTGTCAAGGCAATGCAAACATGGGACTCATGTAGGTGATATTCAGTGGGGAAGCTACCTAGTTGGACAACAATTTTCCTCATTCCAGTTCCAAGTTTGACACCTTTGCCAATGACCTACCCTTGTGTCTATGTTGACGTGTACCCTGTGTGGAAGGATGCATCGGACAGGAAACAATTTGGCACTAAGACAACCCAACCTGATCTAACGGCACTCCAGTCCTCGTAAATGCCGTGCATACGTACTGGCATTGCTCCAATCGGGGCATCAACCGATTTCTCAAAATGCAATGTACCATCGAGATGTGTACTTCCAAAGCAAGGCGCCTTGAGAATGGAGTCGCAGGACCTCCAAGCATCGTCCTGAAAGATGGTGTCATAGAGATTGATATTCCGCGTCTCCATGCTCCCTATTATATGCAACGATTCTAGTGCTATGGTGTGGGTGAAGAGGTCGTCATGTTCTTCTTCAAAATGAGCGAGGACTTTGCTGATGAAACCATCATTCTCTTGTTGCTTGTTGTACTGCAGAATTTCAGTCACCTTGGCTTGTGTCAGCATCCCCCTAGTCTGGTTAGGCTGGACTTGGGGTGAGAGTCAATTCTTCAGCCTTCTCTCCTTTGTGAAGACGACTTTCTCCTTTTGATCTCGTATCCACTTGTCGTTCCTCCCCCTAGTTGCACATTCTAGAAGATGACAAGCTCGTGTTAAATTGCAGTTAACAAGCAAAGTTGGAGTATACTACATGTCTGTGACCGAGGTAAATGCTAGTCTTTGGCAGTGGACCATCAACCGTCTTACAAATGACGTGATCAAGCCCGTGCTCTGTAACAGAAGAAATGAGACGTTGGGGTGACTTACGTTGTAAGCATGTAGGTGAGTCAGGTGGGGGAGGGTCAATATTGTTTGGCGAGGGGTTGGTCGGCACTGGAGTTGGAAGTAGTAATTGAAGACCCGTGTGCATTGCTGTTGTTGTTTTCTTTTGCCGTGGCTTCCGAGCCTTCTTTGCTGAAGTGACTCCCTCTAGGACTTGCATGTCACCTTCTTGCAGAATTTTGGGCGCCTTCTTGGCTCGACTTTTGCGAATCTTTTTCTGTTGGGCAAAGGCTTCGGCATTCAGCACTCCCGTTTTTGCTAACGGCATCCGTTTTTTCACACACGCGTTCTCCACCTAGAATGAAGTCACAGAACACAGAGAATATCAAACTTCCAACCAGTTTGTTGTTATGGCTAGGGGATGATAGAGTTGGATAGAAGCATACAAGGAGGTTTGTAATTCAATGAGAACAAGTATTGTTTCCAAAAAATATCAGGAAAATAGACAGACATTGAGGACGCACAAATTCCAAAACCCCTAGAAGAAGATTTTGAAATAACAAGCAAACATGGTGGATGCGTAGGCTACATGAAGCATATGTCAACCGCACCGTAGTATTGCTTCAAAAAGTGAACTATGGAGTTACTATTGTTTTAATTTATAATTGAGTATTTCGTGGCATTCATATTTGAACTTGCTATGATTAAAAGGCACTGAGAGTCCAATGAACCCTTCTTGACACAGTACATTGGAAAGGCAGGACTTGACAACAGTTTTTTTACAAAATCAGGGTGGTACATGAATCAGTTGCATGAGACGTACTAGTTTTTTGACCCTGGATTGTCGAGGCCACTTCATTACTTTGGAGAATGGCACATTCTCCTGCTCTATTGCATCCTATAATGTGTGGCGCATTTGTACCCTTCAATTAAATGTGACGGTAAATGTTCATGAAGCAAACAAAGCGAATGCAGCAATGTACTTGTAAAATAAGCAGATTAGAGTTCAGGTCACGATTCAACACAATTCAACGACAAGTGGAAGTGGTCTTATCTGGGTGTCCGCAGGGGATTCTTGTCTGCACTGCCGTGCTCAAGCAGGCTTCTTCATCACGGCGTGCAGGAGTTGAATAAATCTCTTGGCGCAGTATGTCCTTCACAAATGTCGGGAACTGATGCCGCTCACACCAACCGAGTATCCTCACTGCATGCCGGTACCACAAATATAGATGCCGTTCTTGTGGTTCAAAAGTCCCACATTGGTTTTAACCTCTAGAGTAGGGTTGGACCTCCAAGTATGTTGAATTGCACAATTGCAGAACCTTCTAGATGCCTGCTTCCGAGACACCTTGCCGCCAAAACGAGCCCTGTAACACGCCCATGGCACCAAGGTTGCATTGAAATTCTTCATTCACAAGATCCCCAGCCGCCATGAAACGATTGTTGGTCCGTCAAACTCAAATTGGCAATGGGACTACTAAAATGTCGTGATTCGCAATTGGAATCAGACACTTCCTTATCTATATACTCCAAAACCGCAGTACTTACGTCCATTGCATCGCCCAACTGCTATAGAGGTTACCCTAAAATCTCGCCACCTACAGCAACGTCTCACTCTCTTGGCGGCCGACGTGAGATTTTGAGGCAATCTCAATGCTTGAAGAACGCACAAAGAATTGGACCACCTTCTCCACTAAACCACTGAAGAAGCTCAAGGCACGGAATCCAAGAAAAATGTCCCTTTCTCCCTTGCGCCAGCAGACGTACTCCTAACTGCCACAAACCAACTAAGCCCGTTTCCAAATACTTGTGCAGAATACGTATCTAGAAATTTGTTGTCTTTCCCAGAATGCCTTGTAGAATGCCCTTGTATCCAGGGGAATACGCCCAGAAGATCATTTGTGAAGGCACAGCTGTTACATTTTTGACGATTTTTATTTTTTTTTAAATTCCTCAATTTTCATCTTTACTTTGCCTACAATGTTGTAGTTCTGTGTATCTCAGGGAAATCACTTAGTGTATCTATAATTAACCACGTGTATTTAAGTGTTTTTTTGCCCCCCTAAATACTTTTTAATGAACTATGATTTCAAACTATAATTTTGAGCATTGTTTAGTAAAGGCTATAGGTTTCTATTGCCAAAAACCTCCAATTCAAATACCATATTAAATGATTTCTAGAGAAGGTTGAAAAATGAACTAAAATGGCATATTTTTCAACTCAAATATTTATAGAGAATACATTTAGATGATCATTGCATAAATATTCAAGGAATATTCAATATTCAATAGGGAGTTATTTTTGAGAATTTTTTGTGTATTTTTTAAACAATTTTTTCTTATCTAAAATAGGAGTGTGAAAGTTATTTTCAACTCTGCAGTGTATCTTTTTACTTCAAAATTAATAACTAATTATAATTAACAAAAAAAATTATCAATAATTCAGAACATAAACTTTAAGAGTAGAAAAATCTACTCATAATTTTTTCTTTTCCTTTTATTTAAATTGTAGAACATAAGATAGGGGGTCTAAAATCTTAACATTGCACGTAGTTTCTAATGGACCCTCTAAGTGATCTCCCCGGGTTGTGTATTTCCAAGCAAACCCTAATACACCCTCGAAACCACATAAAACATAAAACCGTAGGCCAATTTTTGTTGGTTCAATGTATTAGGGGTTAAGTGGTTGGAAATGGGTCGTCTGCCATTACAATGCCATTGTAGACTGAAGGCACCCTATTCAAGAATGTTATTAAAAATTTGGAGCCTAGCTACCCTTCCGGTAGATTTCACAAATCATGGATTCATGGAAGGCACTTGGCATGCATAGTTGAACATGTGTTCTGGAAGTTTGGGGGCACGGTTGATGCCTGTAGGTGCAAAGTTGAACTCCTGTTGCATTTTTAAGGTACCTGGAACTTCAAAATCTGGTAGCAATAATTATGACCCTCGCATAACCATAAAAAATAGCAGAAAAGATGTTAACATGGAAGAAAAATTCTTCATAATTTGACTTCACTAAGAGAGATTAGAAGCAACAACTCAAAGTTTAATTGTTGTATATTCTCCAAAATAAACCATAGATACTTTGAGTCTACATACCCCTTGAAGGCCGTTAATTGGAGCATCCTCCTTACTCTACAACACTTTTACATTTCAAAATGCAATGATGGTGCAAAATGTTGAAGATTTTGGTACATTAACCCCTAAAGGACTAGCATGCATTTTTGGCAACATAGGAATTTTGGGCAAGTACATGTGATTGGAGATTTTTGTATTTAATCTGAAAGTTTAATTGAAGGTGGAATCCAAGAATATCTTTCATAAGCCCTAAATTTCATGACATTTGAAAATATAAGTCAAAAGTTATGGCCTAGTATGTTACTTTGTTCAGCAACTTGGTAGTCTAGGCAGATAAGAAAAAATCTTTTTTTTCATACACAAACTTTTGATATTGATTTTTTAGAGTTATATACATGGAAAAACTGGAAAGCTTTGAATCATTCCATTTTGATCAATGAGTCAAAAGTTATGAAGAGTTTTTGTTTGTGGGCAATTATGAATTCTCTACTTCAAAATAAAACTTTGAAGTTCATCATCTTACTCAATTTTTAGTATTTTTTGAAAAAAATTAAATTTGAAGATGTACATTGTTTATTACAACATTGCAACCATTGGGGTTGGCATTTTACAATTCCATAACAAAATTCTTAACGATTTTGTAATTTGTATCATTCTCTACTTCTTTCTACTTACTATTTTTTTCCTATATATTGTACAATTCAAAATGATGTGAAAATTTTCAAGCATGTAGCCAACTTGTCTAGAAAAAATAGTCTAAAGAAGCACCACCATTTTGAATAATTTTTCATACAAAAGTGAGCTTGTGAAGTGCAGCTGCCCTGTTTTTTGCAGGCCCAAAAAGATAATTTCAATAAATTTGAATGCTTATATCTTGCAATTCATGAGGTGGAAATTTCTGAAATTTTTACCACATGTTCTCAAGTTAGCATACTACAAGATCCTATGGCAGGGTTGTCTATCCTGACGTGACTCTGGGTTTTTACGTCATGATGTCCATCACGTCACGTCATGACGCGTCGTGACACGTCATGATTCCATAAGAATCTTGACAACCCTAACCCTAAATTCTAAATTTTTTTTTTAAATATATTTTTTTTATAATTTTTTTGACAATCATGGATGGAAAATATAATGTATTACTACTTCTTAACATGTTAGCGTAATTTATGTTGATCTTCCTAGAGAATTTTAACATATTCCATCAAAATAATAGAATATTCCATCATGACAGACTTTGGGAAATACATCACGTCAACGTCGTGGCATACTGACTTCGTGACGTGACGTGACCTAGACAACCCTGTCCTATGGTTACATGTATAAAAAAAAAATTTAATTTGGTACTTGTACTAGAAATGGTAGTTTTGGAGCGTTTTGGTGATAACATACTCAAAGAACTTTAGGGGTTAACCCTTGAAGGGTGCTAAGGCTTAAAAGTGGTTGATGGATAACCTCATTATAATTTATTATAGAAGAAAATAATACACCTATTGGTTCAATAATCAAAGCATTTTTGGTAACTACGTTGGACATGGAGGCTGTGTAATTTAAGGGTTAAATACACCAAAGAAAGACAAGAAGGTTGAGAGTTTGATTAGAATTAGCCTTTGCTTCTACACAAATCAACCAAGTTGAGTAGCCAACAACCATAATTCTTGCACTACATGTTGCTCAAGCACACATCCCAACCAAACAACCAACTTCACTTATGAGATTTTAAACCTATTACCTACAAAGCATGGGGCCCTAGACATTGTTGAAAGACTGAGGAATATAGGCTCAAAAGAAGAATGATGCTCAATGTAAATTCAAAGAAGTGTGTCCACTTCATCTCTTGGAAAGCATATTCCTCTAAATACCTCGCAGCTTTGCTTTTCTTTAACCTTGAAATGTTATTGAGAATGCAAAACATTTTTTGCATGACTTCTCTTAAGACTATAGGATGGAAAAAATGTTTTTTCATCCATTTAAAAAGAAAGAAAGTTGTTTGAGTACATTTCTATAAAATAGTATTGCAAATTCTTTCATTATGAAATTATTGACTTTTTAGAAGAAGAAGAAGATGCTTAATCCATGGATTACCCTTGTAGAGTATTTTGGTCATTTTTTGCTACATCACAAAGGTCCTCTATAATAAATTGTCATTAGTAATTGTACGATTATCGTTGGGCACTACTTTCATGTTACAATCATTCATTTGGAAATATTGTTTCAACATAATGTTGCCATTCATGATTACAGTGTGGTTTAAGAATGTCCTTTATATTTGAATTTGAAGTGTTGAAGTTGCACAATAACTATGCATAACAAATATGTATGACTTCAATTGTTTAGCAATGGGCGATTGACTTTGTATAACATTATTGCTAATTTAAGACATGTAGATTTAGTGCAATAATCACACAACATCATTTTTGTGCATAGTTATTGCACTAATATTGCATTTTTTTTATCTTACACAATTTCAATACTAAATCAATTGAAAAGCAAAAATTGTGGTCCAAGCATAAATTTAGACCTCATTTATGCATAATAGAATAACTTTTTTCAGAAAACTTTGACCTAAGAAAAGTTGGAAAATTAAGTTAAGTTTCATTTACAAAAATCCGTTTGAGATTTCAATCTTCCACTCAAAAGTTATAGACAAATTTCAAAGAGGATGTTTGAAAATGCCCAAAATAATTCCTTTCCAATCCCTCTTTGAAATTTGTCCATAACTTTTGATTGGAGGCTTGAAATCTCAAACAGATTTTTGTAAATGAAACTTAATCCCTCAACGTCCTTGCCGTTTTAGGCCTAAGACTAGTCTCACTGACATACAATGGATTGGCAGAGTGTTTAGGGTGATGTAGGAGGAACCTCGCCAATTCACTGTTGAAATGTAAAGAAAAAAAATATGACAAATCTAAAGATCTATTTTTTGCAAAAATTGACTGCATGAATTTTGAGCATATAGCCTTTGATCTTCGGCAAGTACAATGAAAATTTTGCCTTTTTTAGGATATTGCGTACTTCCTAGATATGAACGACAATGCTACTAGATTTGAATGGGCCCAAAATTTGAATGCCAACAAGATGGTAAAGTTATAAGGAGGTCCCAAAATTTTGGGCATGAGTGGAGCTATTATGCAACTATGATGCAAGTAGAACTATGGTGAGGTTGAGAAAATTGGGCTTTACAAGTAGTGGAAGAGACCTGCACGGAAGGTGTGGTACAGATTGCCTCATCGACGGTACGTTATCTTGTTGAATATCCTTTGCTAGAGGTGTAGAATCCAACAATCTGTATGTAGTGACTTGTGAGGGGTATGGAATATGGGTTATTCTTCGTGGACTACAAACTCAATTGTGCCAAGGTGCAATTTCCATTTAGAACCAACAATCAAAATATATACAAACAGGAAATCAAATACAATCAAGTGCAATTGAAGAAAAGAAACCATACAATCATGTATTCATGTGAAGTTGTTTAAGGTTTGTAAAAAAAATAGGTTGTTGAAATTGACAATAACTATCAACATAAATCTATGCATGGTTTGAGGCTTTAGCAGCCCACCTTCAACACCTCCTCTTTAATAGCCCACCCCTTGTTCAACACAATGGTCATTTTTGTTGCAACAACAAAGACAACACCAAACAGGAATATTGCCCCCTTAATAAAATGCAATTGGAGTGATGAGTGGAGTTGCCCATGCTACCCACCTCCTTCTATCACTTTGTACCCTTGCGACACCAAAAACTTTTGCCACCTCTACCATTCATGAACCCTATTAGTATGTCTTGTACAATAGCCATGTCCAAAAAATCATTACGAACACAAGTGAAACTACTACGCATCCACATCCAAGCCACCTTGAACCCAATCACACCTTCACAGTTAGCAAAATGTATTGCTTAGAATGACTAAATGCTCTTCATGCATCTTGAAGCTTGGGTGTCGTTCTTGTTTGCAGCGTATCGAAGGTCACTTAAGTTCAACGGCTAGTGATCAAATACAGTCGGTCATTTTTTGCCCAATTGCTTGTCCTCATTTTTGGCTTGCGGCAAATTGTGACTAACATTCAAAATTCCTAACATCAAGTGCTTGATCTAATGTACGTCTAGTTGCTGCGCCACAATATCATTCTAAATTACAATTTGTTTTTTCCAACCTTCAAAGATCCAAATCTTGTTGTCCAATTTTACGATCGGGAAGGGTGCTATTTGAATCCTCTGGGCGTTGAGGGATTAACTTGATTTACCAAACTATTTTGAGTTCAAAGTTTCTACAAAAAAAACTATTCTACTATGCCTACATGAAGTCTGAAATTCTAGTTTTAACACAATTCCTACGTTTTGACAATGAATGGTCCAACTCTCATCTTCAAGTTATCTCATATGATTTGAGAGTTCATTGAATGATTTTTAGTATAAAAAGGACCTTCCTACTTTCCAGTCTCACTAAGTGCCAATGAAAGGATTCCTTTACTAAGTCATTAAGTTTCTTGGTGGCCTACTGATGGATTTAATTCAAGCTAAAATTTGATGGCCATTAGAATGTATACGAATCAAGTGGTGCGAAACAAAATGCAAGAAATTTAATTAAGTAAAAAATTACTATTAATTAGAATGGTGATCAACAATTGAACATTGACAATACCTTTTAGAACATTGATAACATTTAATAGGTGGTAATGCAGTGCAAATAGCAGTTACATTATTGTCATGGATTTTTTGTGTACTTCATTACATAAAAAATGCACAACAGATAATAAATTTCCATGCATAATTTGTGTATTTTGCACACTTGTGATTAATGTATAGAAGTCACTTAGTTAATATTGATTACAAAGTAGTGCCAATTCTTTGCAATAATCGTGTGCATTATAACAATGCAATAAGTTGTAAATTAACGTGTGCACCTATGAAACAACAAATAACTATATGATAATTGTTGACAATCTATAGGTTCTAAACTTTGTGATGTATTTACTCTTAATGTGAATTCTAGCCATGAAAGTGGTATTTTTTGAATTTGAGTTCAACTAATGAAATGAAGCTTATCTACTACACTTTTGACTCCAATATACATGTATGGTGAAAATATTAGATTTTTTGAGTGTATTTTGTATTTGATATGAATTTTTTTGTTTTCAATTTGTACCAGAGAAGGTTGAATTTTTACAACTTGTAGCAGACATGTGATTTCATCTCTTGAAAATAGATATAAAACTTTTCATTCATATCTAGTTGGGAAATGGAAACAAACAAAGTAATGGACAATGAAGCTTGAAATTAATGGTCATGGACCCATCCTTCTAGGATTAAATTTAAGTAGGAGGCTGTGAGCTCCCAGTTTGTCACTTGGGACTCGTAGAATTATTTTTTTGGAAATTTGCAATTTAAAGTTATGAAAAATATACAAAAAGCCATAAAAAGAGTGTAGAACCAAAATAAGGTTGTAACATATCCATTATAGTATTTGGTCTAGATTTGTGTTTAGACTTAGAATTCCACCAAACCTAGCCCAAAAATAGGTAGAAAGAACGAAACGATTAGATTTGGAGGATTCAAGTCACATAGGCCCAAAAGGGCTAAATCCCACCATGAATGTGGCAATTCATGGCTAAGTTGGTCCGAGGGATCCACAATGAGGCCACTAGGTCGGGTCCTAGAGTTAGATTTAGAATTCCCCAAACCCCGATTATTAGCATGCAGGAGCCACTAACGCAAGATCGGGCCCGTGGAGGAATCTATAGCCCAAGGATGGTGTACTAGGGTAAATCCCATGCCAAGAGTCCAACGACGAAATCGATTCGCCAAGATTCCTCTATCTGCAAAAGATTCCCGCACCATCGATGATTCAAGGAGATGGTCAATTCATCTCCACTGACCAATTGTGTCAGGTACGGAAACGCACCTGCACATCTTTCATGTAACTCCCTGAGAGGTCATGTTAAAAATCCCGTCATCTTCCGACTTGCAGAAGAACCTTTTGCGGGTGGTCAACCCTGGTAACCTCCAACGGGAATTTCATGGAAATTACCCACGTTGCCAGAAAATCTCACTAAAAATTAAATTAGCTTGTTTTATGTTAATAATGCGCTCCGTGAAGTTTTGCAACATTCCGATAGCAACAAGTACCCGAACCAGCGAGATTCCTCAATAATTAATCACGTGGCGGGGTCCCCGCCGCGTTGACCGGCATCTCGGGACCATACGAAGGCGAAACGAAGTCAACCAAGAGTCTTTTCTGACTCCCTCGCACCTACCGGAGACCCTAGGCTATTTACATTTCTCAAAATAGGAAACCCCCAATATCTAGGATTTTACCACGGTTTAGTTTTTAAACTAAATTAGTCTACGATGGATTTTTGTCCTCGGTACGGGGGGTAGGGGGATTTCGGACTAAACCCGGCGATCTGGAGCCAATGGCGCAATCCGTTTGACGATTGGAGTTAATCTCCAAAAGTTAGGAGGTTGGTCCAGCGTAGATAGGTAAAAGTAGTTTTTTAGGGATTAGGATGAAAATCTTTGAAGATGAGGATGAAAATCCAAGTTGATAAGGTTACTTTAGAACTCTTGAGGGAAGGGTGGGGCCTTGGAAACCTATTTAAGGTCCCCATTTTTCTCTCAAGAACACCCCGAAATCTCATTTTGGGTCCGTGGGTCCAACTTATGTTGGAAGATTTTGGCATTTTAGCCAAGAAACCTCTACGGTGTTTTTTGAGCTCTTTTGGGCTCCATTGTTGCTAAAGTTCAAGCTTTGAAGTCTTTGTGGAGTCCTTCTACTTTATTGCGTGTGTCCTTTGGCTCTTCTCTTCTTGTTCGCTTGGACTGACGAGTTCTTTGGTCAAGTTTTTTTTTTGATTGTTGTACTAATCCTAAAGATACCCCCCACCGTACCTTGGCGATGCCGCTTTGGGGGGCCTTTAGTGTGGATTGTTGAGTGCTTAAACTAACTCTTTCCGTACTAATCCATGCATGTTAAGTGGCACTAACCCCTGGAAGCATTTGTTTCGTGTAGAGTGACCCCATTTGGGAACTAACCTTTGTCCAAAGTCGCGTTCACTGTGTGTGGAACCCCTAGAGACGGCGAAGCTTTGAACATGTCAATGTCAGAAGTCCTAGATTGTGTGTGGGACCCCTAAGAGATGGCGAAGCTTTGAACCTGTCCGTATCGAGAAGTCCTAGATCGTATGTTAAAATAGCAACCAGCAAGGGAGCTTTGAACCTAGGGTCCTTAGGAAGTCCTAGAATTGGTGTTAAAGTCACCAAGACCATAAAGCTTTGAGCCCCCCCTATTCCCAACTCCAAAGTTTAGTTTCCAAAACGTGTTTGGAAAATACCAAAGTTTAGCATCCAAAAATATTAGGGACAAGAGCAGTAGTGAGAACCTTAGAGTCCCCCTCAACCAGCGGAATACTCCCCCCAGTTATTTCCACACCCTAAATCCAGGACTCCAATTTGGAGAAGAGAAGAGAGAAAAACCATTGCTAAAGAAAACCCAACCAATCCCCCCTTAGTTCTGTTAAAGGTGGATTGGGGCCAGTTAAGTTTTAGCTTACAATCAGTTATGGGGTCCAGTTGTGTTTTAGCTAAAATCAGTCATTTGGGCCAGTTAGGTTTAGCTTGAGCAAGTTACAGTCCAGTGAGTTCAGCTTGAGCAAATTACA
Organism: Antitrichia curtipendula; assembly: GCA_951230915.1. Classification (NCBI taxonomy): domain Eukaryota; kingdom Viridiplantae; phylum Streptophyta; class Bryopsida; order Hypnales; family Leucodontaceae; genus Antitrichia; species Antitrichia curtipendula. Next base: position 18,550,830 of record OX579641.1, read on the forward strand.
GTCCAGTGAGTTCAGCTTGAGCAAGTCACAACCAGTCCGGAAGAGTCCCTGGGAAGGGTCGAGCAGTCAACCAGGTCGTAGAATCGGGGGGAGTCACCAGTTGCAGGGTCGGGGAGTCACTAGGTCGCAGGTCGGGCGAGTCACCAGGTCGCAGAATCGGGGGGTCAGCCAGGTCGCAGGTCGGGGAGTCACCAATCGCAGATCCAGGGAGTCCCGGAGGTCCAGGGGGTTCCGGAGGTCCAGGGAGTCCAAGGGATCCTTGGGGAGTTGGGGTCTTTCCATCCTTTTTTTTTGTTTAGAGGGTTGGTTTAAAAATCGGGAGACTAAGGATCAAGGCTTGACTTAGACAAAACAAAGAATCTAACCCAAAATACCAAGAGAGAGAGGGGGAAAAAAAGGAAGGGGGAGAAAGGGAGTCACACACCGATTTGCCTTAAAAACCCTGCATACCATACTCACGGACCATCTCTCTCTACGCCAAATTGAACCCAACGAGAATGGAAGAAGATTAGAGGGAAGTAGGATGAAATAGGATAGGAGGTGGGAGAAACGATAAATAGTGACCTAGGCGTGGCTAAGTAGACTTAGGGGAGGAAATCTTAAGAATTTGCAAGCGACCATTAGAAGGCGGATTAGGATGACACAAAAGCAAGGTCGTATAAGAGGGTAGGAGGGATATTAAACCCCCTTGAAGTTAGAGTCTATAGTTGTAAAACATTCTTAAAGACTTAGGTAGAATAGTGTTAGGGTAGAAAGAGAAGAAGGGAAAGAAAAAGAGGGAGAAGGGAAGGAGAAAGAAGGAGGAAGGGAAGGAGAAAGGTTTAGATAGCACGGGGTCATAATTTCCCCCAAAAATAAGTGGTGAGCTCGAAGAAATTCAACCGAAATCAAGGACCACCATGGAGTACAAGAATGTGCATACGGACGGGGACGAACTTCTCTCCGATACCGGCAGTGAAGGGATGAGTTTTTTATTTTATCTTGGGTGTGTTGTTCCCAGTTAGTTTTCGATTCTTCCCTTAAACTTAAACCCTCTTTCCGTGAATAGTAATCCGTGGTAGGTAAAGTAAAAATTAGGAATAGAAGCTAAATTTGAGAGTTAATTTAGGAGTAAAAAAAAGCTAGAGTTAAATTGAGGAGTAAAAACTTAGAGTTAATTTAGGAGTAAAAAGCTAGAGTTAAATTGAGGAGTAAAAACTTAGAGTTAGTTTAGGAGTTAAAAAGCTAGAGTTAAATTGAGGAGTAAAAAACTTAGGGTTAGCTTAGGAGTAAAAAGCTAGAGTTAAATTGAGGAATAAAAACTTAGAGTTAGTTTAGGAGTAAAAATCTAGGATTAATTTAAGAGTCAAATCCAAGAGTAAAAATCCATAGTTACATTTAGAGGTTAGAGATTCGAGTAAAAAATCAAGCTTAGGATTAGCTTGTAGAATTGGAACTTCCAAAAGAGGTAGTCTTAGAGGTTCGTAGAAGGAACGCGGAGGTTTCCCTTTCACGTAGTTCGGGACGTTAGAAATGACGCCAACTACCCAACCAATCCTAGACAGAGGGTAGTTAGTTAAGAGTTAGGATTTTCTATCACCCTTGGTCATTGCAGTTAACCCCTAAAGGACCAAACACCGTTTTTTGACAACATAGCATTTTTGGGCAGCTTACCACGAATGGAATTTTTATTTTTTTTCCTTGAAATTTTCACACAAGATGTGCCCGAGGAGTAGCTTTAAGGACCAACAATTTTCATAACTTTTGACCACATGGTTAAAAAGTTATGGTATGATATGTAGTTTTCATTGTTCGGCGGGCAGCCCGGGCAGCAAAAAAAACTTCTTTAAAAATCATTTTCTAGAGAAATAAAAATTTGAAATTGGTTCTCTAGATTTATGTGCACAAGGAAAGCTTTGAATCATTCCACTTTGATTTATGAGATGAAAGTTATGAGGAATTTTAGTTGTGGGTAGTTTGCGGGTAGTTATGGAATCTCTACTCTAAAATAAACTTTGAAGTCCTTTATTTAACTCAATTTTCAATATTTTTAGAAAAAAATATAAACACAAGGTGTAGATTGTTTATTACAACATTACAATCGTTTGGATTGGCATTTTTCAATTCCATAATGAAATCCTTAACAATTTAGTGTTTTGAATCATTTTCTACTTCTTTCTACTTACTATTTTTTTCCTATATGTTGTACAATTCCAAGTGATCTGAAAATTTTCAAGCATGTAGCTAACTTGCTTTGAAGAATGAATCCAAAGAGTTACCACCATTTTGGACATTTTTTCATACAAATGTGACCATGTGAAGTGCAGCTGCCCGGTTTTTTGCAGGGACAAAAGAAGGGTTTTTGTCACTTCAAATGCTAATATCTTGCAATCTACACGGTGAAAATTTCTGAAATTTTTTCCACATCTTCTCAAACTAGTTTACTACAAGATCCTACGGTTACATGTGTCCAAAAATGTTTTTTTTCCAAAATTTGGTACTTGTACTAGAAATGGCAGTTTGGGAGCGTTTTTTTGTGAAAACATAGTCCAAAACCTTTAGGGGTTAACTTGTTGGTTATCCATGCATTTCTAATAGTATTCGTTGTCATCCACGACACTTAGAAAACGTTAGCACAAAAAGATCCATTGCTTGGAAGGCACAGTGGACCGCGCTCACAAACACCCCCATATATTCAAAAGGTGGATAAAGGCATAGAACCTGGTTGGTGTTCGCCCGATTACCGAGGGTGGGTAATCTTGCACCCACAGAGGCTCTTAATTTATTTAACTTGTAAATGTCAACAAGGAATTTTTTTGTTTGATGGATGCTATAGAATCCTCCTAGTAGGACAAAAATGCAACTAATCATCCACAGAATTTTGTTGTGAAAATAAAAGGTCTTCTATTATAGTTTGACTTCCAATGAGTGGTTTTGCAGTTCTCTAAGCAAATGATTCGCATGGTAACAAGAGAGATTATTTCTATAGTCACCAATCCATCTTTTTAGGAATAATTCTATAAGAACAGGATCTTAACCACTTAATTCTAACGTCACTATCAATTACTTTGCTTGTTGCCATTTTCCAACTAAATATGAATGAAAAATTTTATATTTATTTTCAAGAGATGAAATCACATGTCTATTGCAAGCTGTAAAATTTTCAATCTTTTTTGGAAAAATCTAAAATAACTATAAATTTATTTTTTTTAAATTGAAGAAAATTCATATCAAATACAAATTACAATCAAAAAATTTGATATTTTCAATATACATGTATATTGTAGTGTTTAGTAAGCATCATGGTATAAACCAAAGTTAATATGTCACTTTAAAATTAGAAAATCCACAATCCATGGTTATAGATTCAAAGTTCATATTGCTATAAAACATTGAAATTTATAAATTTCTCGTAACTGCCAATTGGAGTCAAAAGTGCAATGGGTAAGCTTCATTTCATTACTTGAATTCAAATTCAAAAAATACCACTTTTATGGCTAGAATTCACATCAAAAGTAAAGAGCAAGATATAGCCCCAATACATTACAAGGGTGGTTTGTGGATTAAGCATCTCCTTCTTTAGAAAAGTCGATAGATTACAATGAAAGACTTTGCAATACTATTCACTAAAAACGTACTCAAGTACCCTTTAAATAAATAAATTGTCAATATGAGAAAACATATTTGTCCATCCTCTGACCTCAATTGAAGTCATGCTTTAGACACTTAATGTCTACAACAATGGTATAGGGTTAAGAATCAAGTGACTTGCCATTAGAAGATACACATTAGTAAGAAGGGCCCCAACTACTTTGTTGCCAACGTTCAAGAGAATTGCTAAATACAAAAACAATTATTGTTTTTCTTTGGATCCACATTTCTCTACAACTGGTAGTCTATTGCTTGCATCAAAAGCCACGTTGTTAAAGTAGTCTCATTTTAAATGTATCTCATATCTAGGACTAATTGACATGTTGCTTCAAATATCTATTACAATCATTGATGAGTTTGGTAGGCTTAAACGGTCACTTTAAGAGTGGACTAGCTTAGAAGTATTTATTCCAATATTGCCATTTCTATGGCTCAAAAAGATACTTCTAATTACAAGATTCTACATTCACTTACCTAGTCCAATACATTGTTTTCCACTAGTACAACTCAACATGTATTGTTGAATAACTAGGCTTTACTTTTGAGTTTCTCAATATTATTAAAACACATCATAACAAAATCCAAAATATTTGTGTGATGTATAACAAAAAAATTCAAAGACCTCACAACATACTAACATGTTTATACAAATTAACCACCATTCACCACCAACAAAGTATAAACATTGGAACTTGAGCAAATCCATAACTATTAACAAATGGTGAAAAAATCAAGGTATCAAAAATAAATTACTAATGTTCACAATCCAATGCCTCAAAAGCCAAAACTAATAATCTGACCAAGCTCAAGCTTCAAATCTTGTCAAAATGCAAGAATCTTCAAAATCAAATCATGGGTTGATGATTTGTAATTGAGGGCACATAGTCCTAAGATTTTCAATCTGATGTGTATTCCACTCCACTCCAGACCTCTGTAATATCGCAATTGTGAGATGTTTGCAACCATTTAGATTTGGGATGGTTGTTAAACTCTCACAGCCAAGGATTTCAAAAGCTTTCAATCCAATCAATGGCACACTACTGGTCAACCTCACTAAACTTGGACATCTAACAATACAAAGCCAATTTAATTGGGGAAAGTTGCTCAAATCGGGTAAATCCGTAATTGCCAATTTTGAGAGGTATAAAGATCTGAGGTTGGAAAAAGTGCCACCACTTTGCAAATGCACTCCAACTACTTCAGATGATATTGCTCTTGTTCTGCTCAAACCTTCCCAAACTCGAAGATTCTTGCATTCAGAAATGCAAAGAAACTCCAACCCTATGGCCTTCTCCATATTAGGAAATCTCTCCAAAAGCAAGCATCCACATATAGAAACCTCACGCAATCCAGTCAAGTTGCTCAAACATGCCACATCCTTGAACTCGCAATCCGAGATTCTAATTCGGTACAAACTTGTTATCTTTGAGGGACCATTCCAAATGTCCACACCTTGGCAATTAGAAATATGAAGATCCTCCAAATTCACCAAGCTATCAACCATTGATAATCCTTGAGGATTCCATCCCTCAACATTGATATATCGCAATTTGGTCAATTTGGATAGGTCATTAAATTCTCCCATCCCCTTGATGGGGATAGTGCATTCTTGTAAATTGATCAAAACACTAAATCCCATCACTGCCTTGTTCATTAAGCACTCTCTTAAATCTAGAACTTGCAAGTTCGTGAGTTTGCTCAAGTTAGGCAACTCGCCAAGATTTGTGCATCTAACTGCTCGAAGCTCCAGAAGAGTAGCCAGTTCACCGACGCCCAACAATACTTGGATTGAACTACATCTTGATATATCAAGTTTCTTGAGATTTTTCAAACCTTCTAAATTGGGCAACTCTTCGAGATTTTGACACCAAGTTATTTCAAGTTCTTCCAAGGCAACTAAGTCACCTACTCCATTGCACCTTTGTAGAGATTCACAATTTTTTAGGCAAAGATGTTGTAAGTTCGTCATTGTTGAAGTACAAGTTATGGAATTGCCCTCATACAAGCCTTGGAAGCGCACAACTTGTAACAAACTTAGGTTGCTCAAATTTGGCAATTTCATCATGTTACCATAGTAATGTAATAAATTCAAGATTTGAAGGTTGGTTAAACTTCCAATTTCTTCCATAAATTCCACATTGGTTGGTAATATGCCAACCCACTCCAGTAAACATAGGTGCCTTAACAATCCCAATCCATGTACCTTGCACTTGGAATTTGTTTTTACTCGTAGACTTTTTAGATTGTATGCACCACTCAAGTCCAATGCATCACCCCCCAACAACACATGCCTTAGGTCCAATGCTATAAGGCTTGAGCAACAACGAAGATTCAAAGTCGCTTTGTAAGGCGTTAAATATGACCCCACCATTGATGCTCTTTCTACCCTCTTCCATACACCACAGTAGAAGCTAGCTTCTCCAATATTTGGATCATTGGAACCACTCCAACTCTCATAGATCCAACGCCGAGATTTCAACTCTCCAATCTTTGTTTCCATGACACAAAACTCTCGCCAAAGATCATGAACACCAATCCCCGTGTTCTTATCTTCTAAATTATGGATGAGTGATTTCCGCTTCAAACCATTCAACTGCATCCCAAACACCTAAACTTTGTTAGCAATTGTTTGAACAATCTCCTAGTCAATCGGATACAATGTATTACACTCAAAAACTCAATAATCTTAATAATTCTCCAAGAACCACCCTTAGAAAATCAAAATGATAATATCACACTAATACCACTTCAAACTAGGGTTGTTTTTTTTGGCACCATGGTGCCAAACTCCGCTATCGTGGCAGAGTCACAGTGGTTTAAATTTGGAGGGACCATCCTCCATTCTCTGCATGGAGCACTGCTATAGTGCAAAAAAAACCCTGCTTCAAACCAAGTCCAAATTCCTTACCCGCGATTTAAATCCTTTTCCGTGTATCATGCTCAACCACCAATATATGTCATATTTGGGTGGCTCATCAATCCAAAAAGAAATCGCAAAAAGTGCAACATCCATAAAGAGGAGCTGGTCTTCATCGTTCAAAACATCAAAACTCCTTCTCAAGATGGAGAAGATGGGATGCTTATCATGTGTTTCTCGATATTGGTTGAAAATGTCAATTTCTTCCAACTTCTGAAGCCATTGGCTTGGATCACTTCCAAGTTGTCCACCCAATACTCGCAATGCCAAAGGATGATAGTGAGAGGTTGAGCCATCTCCTTTGCGAAAATAGCATCGGTCAACACATTGTTGAATGAGATTTTCATTTGTAGACTTGTCACATGCAACCTCTTGTACAAACAATGATATGGCATCATCCACCGTTAACTCTAGCATCTCCATACATTCACTCTCCTTGATGTTCAAATTTTGCAATTCTCCAAGGGAACGAGCTGTCACTATCACGATGCTATTTTTTGCAAATCCTGCTTTCAATATCAATTTGGCTCGCTCAACTATCTCATAAGATTCGGACACATTGTCCATGGCCAATAGCGTCTTGTGATTCTTGATATCCTTCATTCTATGCTTGCACTACAATAATAAAAATGCATCCATAGTTAATACAAATGAACAATTTGAACAAAACATTTTCAATATTATGAAATATGTTCAAGTTCTATACTATTGTTTATGTATAAAAGAATACCTATATGTATGCATAAATGTGAATATATGGTCAGCATCAAAAATTAAATAAAGATAATAAAAAAAAAATTAAAAAACTCAACAATTTCTAATTGCTAGAATTTACGTCGTACCTCATCCTTGTTGAGCCTGTCTATTTGCTTGATGTTGGTGTCTGTCAATTTCCTCAATATTTCTTGAAGCATGTGCAATTCATCCCTATCTCCAAACTCAACATGACATACTCGACCATGGAACTCTTCAAAATAGTAATTGCATAACGTCATACATGCTGTGCTTTTTCCAATACCTCCAACTCCGTATAGTCCCAATATCCGAACTTTATAACATTTTGATAACTCCATGCCACCAATCTTCTCATTAATAGTCTGTCGAAAAAAAATGTTTGACCTCAAGGATTTCAAATTATAATAAGTGCTCCAACAAAGTCTACTACAAATGCTAACAAAACAAAGATTCCTACAAATTATTTGCAATCACAATCACCAAAGATTGTCATGCATATTTATCTAAGAACTTTGACTATCATTTGGTAACATTTGATGTCTACAATGGATAGGAGCTACATGACGTGTTCAATGTGACAAGTTTCACAAAAATCAATAATACAAACTACTTCATTTTTCATTGAACTATGCTTCAAAGTATGGAGCCTATTGAAGAGGTAACTCAACTATGATATGATACAAGAGAATGGTGACATGGACAAGGATATCTTCATGAAGATAAGTATGAGCATTCTCGAAAGGTGTCCATACATATTACAATAAGTATACAACAACCAATACCCAAGACCTAAATTCTATGTTCTCCAAGGTAATACTCCCCTCTTAAACAAATGACACATATGTAAGACAATCACAAATTATATCTATACAAATTATATCTATTGCCAATGACAACTTGACAGCCAATGCACACATTACATACCTTGCACATGCGGGATCTTCCTTGGACATGAGAGTCATCACACCTCGTTTCTGGTGGAACTTCCTTACAAACAACATCCACGACATCTTCTCGACACTTCACTTCATCCCAATCACAAAGAGAAACACTATTGATGTATCCAAACACTTTGAAAACAGCCTTCCAATCATCAAGGATTATTCTTTGATCTTCCTTGGCCCACTTCTCCCACACTAAAAACCAACGATCATGGTTCTCTCTCTCACGACATTGTGCTCGGGTCAAGCCCAAGAACACCGGCACAATAATCAAATCTCGATCATGAACCTTCCTCTTCACCAAAGCAGACAACTCCAACATCGGCCACTTGGTCCTGGAAAAGAAGTCCTCGGACAAAACCACCACTGCAACCTGACATTGCCCAATCACTTTGAAGATTGCATCTGGAAAATCACATCCGATGGATAAACTTGTCCGAAGTACATCAAAAAAAGGGTATCTATCATATCTTTCAATATCCTTGCACAATTGCTTCACAAAGCTCTTTTGCGCACCACTATGGCAGAGGAAGATCTTATGCTTGGGCTCTGGTCGAATTTCATGCAACGGAAAGGAAAGACCAAGACCATCCGTGCTCTGCAATTGGTCTCTGCAGCTGGTTTGTCCACCTGGACCACAAGGAATGATTGGGAGTTGACATTCAAGATGGTTCCCACCCCTACACAGCAGACAGAAAACACCAAATCCCAAATGCAACTTGTCATTTGCCAAAAACAAGCAAGAGCTCTGCTTCCTTACACATGCAATATCTCATTCCAATGCAAAGTCAGTATGCAAATTGGCTAATGCAGTAGAAATCCATACGAAGAGCAAGCGATAGAAAAAGGACAGAAACCAACTCATCACTTCAGATTCCCACATCGCGACATCTCTCTCATGTACATGTACGCGGATTCAAACCATACATATGAATGCACAATGATGTGGCAATCGAACCTCTTCGCAATGGAGCTACCAGGAACCGTAGCCATGGTGCCTCTGTGACTGAGCAAGACCTTGGGCTTGGGTTCGAGCGAATTTTCATACAACAAAAGTCGAAGACCGAGACCATCGGAGCCTTTCATTTGGTCACTGAAACTTGTCTGTGCACCCCCACCATCAGGAATCACTGGACGTGCACTTTCAAGAAGTTTCTCATCCCTACACAGGAGAAAGCGAACACCAAATCAACAATGCAGTTTGTTAGTTGCCAAACGTACGGAAAGGTTACTGCTTTACACAAGCACTTGCTGCATCGAGTCCGAACTAGTCATTCAAATTCGACAATTCAAAACAGATTGAAAGCAACAGGAATCCATACTAAAAACATAAGACAAGCAATCGATAGACAAATCACATCCTCCGAATGCCCTCTCCAATACATCACTCTCATGTGCCTGGACCCAGGACATGCATGTGAATCCAACCTCTTGACAATGCTGCGACCAGTGAGTGGAGCCTTGGTGCCGCCACCTCGTTCCATTGTGTGCATCACATTTGGCTAGAGGCAGAGTGTAAATCCACAGTTAATGCTCCCCAGGTCTCACAAACTGACCGTGCTGATGAAATCTTCAAATCTGAAAAAAGACCCTGCCTTCCACAATGGCAAGCACAGAACTGCAAGCAAGCAAAGGGGAAATAAATAGGAGATCGAAGAAAACTGAAATTGAACAAATGGATCATCCACATAAGCTGATGTATATTCGAACTGAGAGCAAGAGACGCTTTGCATACGAAGATGACTGACTTTGTCTGTTCTGGTTGAACTCTGGTACCCTTTCACACGCAAGCACCAAACTCCTCACAGTAACCCAAAGACAAGCAAGTAACTGCTGATAATAAATGACCAAGAAGAAGATTCAAGAACGCGAGTATAGACGGCAGAATACATCAACTACACAAACCTTGATTCTATAGTTTACCGAAGCGCCAAGTGTAAAGATTGGTACTCTTACAACTGGAAATATCATACATGAAGGAAAACGACATAAGAACAGTGAGGAGGAGGCTACCCAGAATGTTCCCAACTCACATACAAAGAGGGGGTCGACTTAACATGAAATCAGAGTGTTGATCGTTTGCTGACGGAACCCTAATATTGAGACCTCTGTCCACCAAGATTTCCTAGATTCTCGACTGGTTCGTAGTAGAAATTGGATACTGCGGTCAATGCAAACCTGAACAAACAAAACGAGAGAATTAACAACTGGATCAAACACAAAACCCCGTGTCATCAGAACAGCAACGACACGATAAGAGAATATCTGCTACTTCTTCTCGTTCCGGTCGCTTAGTACGAAACATGCACTGATTACCGTGAGCCAGTTGGGTAGTACTTATAGCAACACAGAAGCATTAAGCAAAGCTTCGTCACTTTTCTTCTACCTCCATACACAAGCTGAGCATTCCCTACACTCCCGGCCGCTATCGGTTTCGACACGGAACCTCAAAATTTCTCACCGCGTCCCACTCTGGCAAAACAAGGCAAAGAAAGTTGAATCTCGTAACGCAGATGCAACCAAGGAGGGCAAAACGGAGGAGCGCAATAACCCCCCACCGCCCAAGGCCTAACCATGTCAGAAAACAACCTTGCTTCAAGTGTTATAAATCTAAATGTAAGTAAGATATGAAAATCTCAACCGTAAAATCTTGTAGTGTGCATGTTGTAGATGGTGTAAATAAAATTTGGGGTCATTTGATTGTATAGATTGAAAGATAACAATGTTCTAGTGTTGAAAAAAGATGCTGAAATTTTCCTAAAAACACATTTGGAGGTGAAATTCGATTTCTAAACCCACTCAAATGAAAAAACTTTAAACTACAAAGTGATTCAAAACCAAAAGACAAACAATTTGGTGGAAGAAAAAACCATTCAATTGACTCATTGCGTTTGCAAAATTGTTTTGAAATGTCAAAAAACAGTGAAAAAAGTAGCAAAAAAACACATCTATGGTTGAACCTACCTCTATTAAATGCTTCTCAGTCAATCATAACTTCTTGGATTGATATGAAATTTTTACCACAAGAACTAAACTAGTATGCAAAACTTTTTCAACAAAAAATATTGAAAACAAACCCTGTCTGAAGAAGTTATAAGCCGCCAAAGTTTCACTGTAATGCAAAAAGGTCTAGATTTTGAACTTCGAATTGCTCCCAAGCATTCAAAACAACTTGGATTGACATGAAAATTTTACCACAATAATCAGACTTTATGGGGAGCAAAACACAACAAATTTTATTGAAAACTAACATTTCATGAAAAAGATACAAGCCCCCAAATTGCAGCCATCTCAATGCAGTGTGGTGAATTCAAGTTGAACCTGCGAACTTCGAATGACTTTCAAAAACTCAGTACATCTTGGATAGATCTGAAAATTTTACCACAAATAAAACACTATTATGCGCAACTTTCCCAACAAGTTTTATTGAATTTGGACACTGGATGCGAAAGTTACAGCACTTTGAAGTTGCCTGCTAGACTGTGTGAGGACACTTTTTGTCCCCTTGGACGGTGAGGGGATAAAGGAACACCACAGACTGACAGCCCGCGCACATGCCAGAAAAAAGCCACGCCATACGCCATCTGCCTGGCCAGGTGGAGGGGCGCCATTGGCTGGTGCGGAAATCCCAGGCGGATGGCGTTGGTGTCTGCTCCTCCGCACGCACCTGCACACACGCCACGCCAGGTTAAAACTTCAGGCGCAGAGCTGCAGATTGTTGCGTGGCACCTGCGAAGCAAAGCGCGAAAGCAGAAAAAAGTAAAATTTGAATCCGATGTCCCCACAGTGGGATCAAACTCCCGGCTGGGTTTACCCGGCGCTGGCGCTGCCACGTCCGGCTAGTACTCTTAGAAATTCAGTTGAACTTACTGCAGCATCGAAATTGACAACATGAATGGGAAGGCTAGTCTCTCAATTTGAACGGACCAGGGGCTAATCTGCTTTTCCTTGCCACCTTCTGCTGCGACGAATCTCGCTGTTTCCAGTTCGTCATGGGACATGTCCTACTCGATCTGTGGCTTTCCTACATGGCGAGCTATGTCCTGTTTCATCGATCTGGAATCTGGAATTGCAATGCGAAGGCTGGAACATGAATTGTACGGGTACAAGTTGCATGGAATTAGACACGTACGATTTCAAAAACATGCCATTTACTCAACCTGTAAGCTTGCGTCTCTTCTCCTCCAGCTACCTTGAATGCTGCGGGTAGCTTGAGATTGAGAGTTCATGATTGGCTGGAATGACACAATTTTCCTTTGCGCATCATACACGACGGGATGTAAGTTATGTTTGCCTGAATCGTCGTCCTCACCCAAAGCATCACCAGTGCCCTCGCATCACTGGCACTGACTAAGCTTCAGCTTAACCCCTGGTGAAGGCGAAGGTGGTTCTTGGGTCTCTGAAGCTCACAGTCTTTCGTTGTAGGGTTGGAAGATGGTTACTCCTTCAGTTTCCTTCAGGGAAGTGCGTAAATAGGTTCCGGTGACGTTACTCTGACAAGTTTGTAAAGTATTGTTGTTTCGATCTAATCTTCTTGAAGTTTAGGGTGTTTTTTGCATTTTCAGCAGTTCAGGTGGAAACACTCATTCCCGTCCCTCTACCCAATTCTGTCACCATGTAACAACAAAGTACATTCTTACTACAAAAATGTGCACCCTTGGTACATCATGATAGAATTGGGTGTAGGGACAGTTTAGGATGTCTTCACTTTAGTACTTAGTAGATGTTGGAGACTCGGAATATCATGTGCACATTTTGCAATGACTTGAATTGTAAGTTATGTCTTGATTGATAGAGAATCAGTTTTATAATACAAGCAATGACTAGAACATGCCATTGTTTAGAACAATCAAATGAATAGACCTTCAATCCTACCTTTAGTATTTTCAATTTGTGCATCTTTGAGGCTCCCATATGAAATGAGCTTTCTTACTCTATTATGTCTTTTTTGTTGTTGTTAAGAGTATTTCATCATTGGAAGCAGAGGGCCTACACAACTACCGTACATTGGTTTTGGGGGGAGTAAAACTTAAATAAAAATTCAAAAGTTTTTGTTTTGGGAAAAATTAATGTGAGAGGGAGTTGGAAAATAACTAAATTCATATTGCAAATGCCAAACTACCAAAAAACAGGTCACATGCAAATTTAGAATAATAAATTTGCCACCTTTCTAATGTTTCTATAATCAAGGTACCAAATTCTTGAAAATATAAGACCATTATCTTAATCAAATATATAAGAGCTCAATCAATTTAACCATGAATGAATGGAACCTATGGCTATAAACAACTTCAATATCTTTTTTAGTTTTATGCTTTGTTCGCCACTAGATATGAGTGGAAATTATTGGCTTTATTTTATTTATGAGAGATGAAATCACATAGTTTCTACAAGTTATAAAGTTTTGAATTTATGTGAAAAAATTTGTAATCATTATTAAATTTTTGTGATAATGTAAAGAAGATTCAGATTTATGTTTGAAATTTTTGAAACTTCTACCTTAAGTATATATTATAGTGTAGAACATTGTTGTGTATTCCAAATTTTCATAGCTTTCGACAATTAGAAAATCAATAAATTATAATAGTTATAGTTCTAAAAGGTCAAATTCCTAGGAATGGTTTAATTTTATGAAAGTTTTAAGTTTTAAATTTTAAATTAGAGTGGAGACAAGATTAGTTTATTTTATTTCATTAATTGACCTCAAATTCAAAAAAGATAATATTTTTGACTAAAATTTAGACCTACGATAAAGAAGTTTAAGTTCTTGAAATGTACTTAAAAGGCATTTTTGTGATGTGTTTTTTAGCCTCTTCTTCTACATAGAAGTCAATTACTCCTCAATGAGGGAATTTTGGCCAACATTTAGTGCAAACACATTTAAAGAAAAATTGGATGAAAAATCACAATTCTTCATCATGTTTTGCTCATTTGAAATCATCAAGTGCCACTTTATGGCTTCATGGGTAGTTAGGGGTTAAAGATATCATTTATTGATTTGCAGCACTTTGAGTGTTTTAACATGTCTAGTAGCAAGGTTTTTAGAGAGATATCTTCAAGAGTTCAAGATATCTTTACATTTTATATGTTGAGCTCCAACTTCTACTACTGTATATGACTTTCTTATGCAATCATTTGAAGTGGGAGATTGTAGAGTGTAAATTTGTCCCCATTAATTTCATAGTAGTCTTCTATTTTTCACACAACATGAAGATGGGGTGGATCCATTTTTTTAGCTAGGATGAACTACCCCCTTTCTTGTCATGGAGGGAAAATGTTGAAATTTTTTATTTGCCATGCATGATAAATTTTGCAAATTTTGAATTCATATTTGCAATTAGAGGCCCCAAACTAGCTAGGAGAGATGTAGAAGATAAATTAATCAAGCACACAATAGGGGATCTTTCTTAATATGCACCCTTGGAATGACTTTGGCAGGACAAGTGAGGGGGGTGGTTCACTAGCCAGGGGGAACTGACCTTTCGCACTTCCACAAGGGAAAATGCTAAAAAAATTTGTTTGCCACATGTGATAAAATTTGCAAATTTTGAATTCATATTTGCAATCAAAAAATCCAAATTAGCTAGGAGAGGTCTACAAAAATCAATCAATCACAAAATACATAACATTCAGTAGCAATGAGATGCGGTGCCTTTCCTCCGATGAAATGATGTAGATATTTTACACCAGTTCATCTAAGAGATGAAATAGTGTGGAATATTCCACATCCAACATTAGCTAAATTACATGCGTCAATATTTGTCAAAGAAATGAAGTAAATCTACTAGGTCCCAATTGTACAATGTACATTGAAGTAAGTTCCAATATATTAAAAATGTATGGACAATCAACATTCTTTATTCATTGAAATTAATGAACCAAACTAGTAGCATACATTGATACAAAAGCTAATAATAATTTGAGCTTCAAAATTAGAAGAGAAAAAAAAAAATAAAAAAAAATAAAAAAAAAATATATATATATATATATATATATATGGGGTAGTAGTAGGTAACACAATCCATGTGAGATATGTAAATTAGAATGAGTAGAAGTTCAACCACTTAAGTCAAAAACAAAAATTGTGTTTGAAGTAAAATTGCAAACCTCATTTAAGCATAGTAGGATAACTTTTCTCAAAAAAATTTGAGCTAATCAAAGTTGGATAATTAAGTAAAGATTCATTTCCAAAAATTCATTTGAGATTTCAATAATCCAATCAAAAGTTATGGACAAATTTCATAGAGGGGTTGGAAGGAACAATTTTTTTTACATTTTTAAGCTTCTCTAAAATGTGTCCATAACTTTTGATTGGAGGCTTTAAATCTCAAAAGGATTTTGGAGATTAAATTTATCTTGATTGAACAACTTTTTGTCGTTTAAAGCTTTTTGAAAAAAAATATTCTACTATGCCTAAATAAGGTCTGAAATTTTATTCCAAACATAATTTTTTGTTTTGACAATGATTAGTCAAGCTCTCATCTTCAAATTATCCCATATTCTTTGAGGACTCATGATCGATAATAGAATTCAATATAAAAATGACGTCTCTATCTCCCACTGTTACAAATGTCATTGATGCAATCCATTCAATTTACCATCTAAATGTATTTTTGGTGGCAAATGATAAAATTGCATTGATGAAATACTCAATTATTCATTAGATTCTTTGGAGTTTTGACAAACCTTTTAGTTCTACAATTATTTGTTGAATTTTATGCCAATCCTAGAATTAGCCAAAAATAATCTTGTGAAGCATGCCATAAATATACTGCCACTATCTCAATGCCAAAGTTTAACCTGCAAATGCCCAAGGCACCCAATTTGGGTGTTGACAATACTTTGAAGCAAAATAAAATCTTATCAAGTTGCTATTTTAGTAGGTTATAACGTTTTGATAAATTCTTTTTGAAGTCTAGTTTTAGCATCAAAAATCCGATTTTGAAAATGATTGATTATGATTTTTCTATTCAAGATTTCGTGCAAGGGTGTCCATTGCAATCTTGACTTTCCATAGTGTTGAGGGCTCTTGGAAATGAGTCTTAAATACACTAGATCTTGGAGGAAAAATTACATTAGAAATTCATTTAAAAAATTATAAAGTAGATTTTGAGAAGACACAAATTGGCTAGGATTGTGCATGTTAGGTCCTTTATCCTCATATTCTTTGGTGACCAACTTTATCGATTTGACATGTGAAAAGAAGATTGAAAGACTTCAAATCACTTTTGCATTTTTAACACCCTCATTATTAAACATTATAGTCTTTCAATCCATAAGTGATATTGTTATGTTTTCTTTTCCACTGTAATCTCTAACATGTCTAGTTTTAATTTGTACAGTTATAATTCCAAAAAATATGATACAACTTATCACAATGTTGACTTTTTGTTCAATTTAGAACAAATTTCTAGAGGCTCAGAAAAGGCCTTAAGCATTTACGGGTTAAATTAATGATGTGAGGATGAATCTTGTGGATGAGGGCGGGGGCTTTTTTTTTACATGCACCTTTGGAATGACTTACGCGGGACGAGCGAGGGAGTTCATTCACCCCCGTCTCCCTTCCAGCGTGATTGCAGTTTGAAATGAGTGTTTGGAAAACATGCAATTGCGGTCGAGAGTTCAACGTGACACTGCCATACATACAGT
Source organism: Antitrichia curtipendula (assembly GCA_951230915.1). Classification (NCBI taxonomy): domain Eukaryota; kingdom Viridiplantae; phylum Streptophyta; class Bryopsida; order Hypnales; family Leucodontaceae; genus Antitrichia; species Antitrichia curtipendula. The sequence goes on from OX579641.1 coordinate 18,567,702, forward strand.
TGCGAGCACCACACGAGGATTTCGTTGAGCTTGCAAAGGAATGTGAAACTCCTCGAGTGAAAGAGTGTTGTTTCCTCTAGGTTTTCACACGAGCTTGGAGGATTTGCGAGTAGAGGGGGGCATGGCTCCTCATGCGAGGCCCCGGTTTGTGCTCTACGGAGCCTCCATGACGGAATACTCTTTCTGCGAGGGCGGATGGGGTGCAGCTCTCGCCGATCTCTACTGCCGAAAGGTATCGCGCTGTGTTGCATTGCAGTACACCCTCGTTTTGATTTGGTTGCGCAGAGTTTGTTTAAGGGTTGGAATTCCATGTTGAGTTGTTGGGAATGTGAAGGGTCTGGGGTTTGTTAGTAGCTCAAAGGGATTTGAGATTTTCTTAGAATGCTAGAGTGCATTTTTTGGACTCTGGAATGAATAAACTATGAATTTTCGAAGTGCTGAAAATAGATGGACCTGAAATTGACCCCAGGCTCTCACGTATGGACGCTGTACATTTTAGGCACAAATCTGGATGGGACCTGGATGGGACGATTTTGCAAATAGGTCTCAATTAGGGGATGTTACCTTAAAGTCGTATGAAGGAAGTCCTTACGAACTTTAATATCTTCTTGTCCTTGGGGCTTGATTGGTGACTCTTCATTTTGCTGCAATTTGTGGAGAAGTTGGAGCAGCTTCCATGTGAAAATCTGTCCAATCTGACCAGGTTTCTTGGTTCTTACGGACGGTTCGTCAATATTTGATTTTTATAAAAAAGGATTTGGTGCTGGCATGTGTATTAGGGCTTGCTTGAAGTGATCAGTGATCAGTGGACAATGGTCTGGAGAGCTGAACACGTGGTGGTGGTCTTTGTAGGCAGACATTGTGCTAAGAGGTTATCGAGGATGGAATACTCGAAGAGCTCTTGAAGCTCTAGACAAGATACTCCCGAAAGTATGTAATGATCGACGGAGGAATTTGATGCACCATCAATTTGCTGATGGAAAACTAAGATCATTTATTTTGCTTGGGGTGCAAATATAACCTAAAATGTGTACTGGATGAAGTCTTGTGCAGAATGTGAATCTCTCCTTTGGTAGAGGATTTTGTAAAGCCTTTTCGAATTTGATTTTCTTACGGAATGGATTCTTTTGTCTCTCAGTTGAGCTTTATAATTAAGAGTATGCTTACCAACAACAGGATGCAGAAGTCCAACCAGAGCTTGTTGTGGTCTTTTTTGGAGCCAACGACGGTGCTTTTCCCATGCCCAGCGGCCGAGGGCAACACGTTCCCCTCCCTGAGTTTGAAGACAATTTGTGTCGCATCGCAGCGCATCTTCAGGTCTCTCTACCCTACAAAATAACGTATGCTCTTCTTCGTGGTCCTTTTCAGGAGATAGACTCTATTCAAGTGATCTTGACTACTTTTTGTGTTCTAGATGTTTGTACAGAGGGTTTTAGGATCCAGAAGTAGCACTCTTCGTCAAGGACGTTTGTAAGACACTAGTCGTTCTTTCTTGAACAGGGACTTTCAGAGAAAACTAGGGTGATACTGACTACTGCACCACCCATATACGAGGCTGCCCGCCGAGAATCGGGCAGGTTTGTTCCTTTGATGAAATTCACACTACTCTGCTAAGAAGATTTATTTTCGTTAGTATGAAAGTTCGAAGCAGATAGTATGTTGAGTAACTCATTGAAATGAAATGGATATTGTGAAATTGCCGGTTGTGCTAGCTTCAGGATATGCATGTTTTAGTCCATGCTCTCTTACTATCTACGAAACGATTGAATCAAGATAATTTGAGTGCTAGCTTGTTTGAATGCAAGTAATTGCTGCTTATGCTGCACTAAATGAAAGATGGACTTGGTGATTGTGTAGGAATTGGGCTCCTGATTAACGGTTACAACTGATGCAGGGCCCATCACGGAGAGAAGGGAGGGAAATACGTGGATCGTACAAATGAGCGTGCGGGTCAATATGCCGCCGCGTGCAGAAGTGCAGCTCAGAAAATGGGAGTGGGTAACATTGACCTCTGGACCTCAATCCAACGTCAGCCAGCTTGGCAAACAGCCTGCCTCACGTAAGAGACTCACGAGTATAACCTTACTACAGATACTTATTTCAAAGGAACAGCTCTTCTTCTATAAAAGTTGGATGCTGCTATGATTGCTCGGTTGTTATACTATCATTGAATTGGTTTTGTTCTGATGCATTCTGATGCATTCTTCCGCATGTTCACACGTAGAGAACCCACCCACAAGAGGTATTTTAGAAAACCTTGCCTCTTTACAATTTGAAGGGTTTAAGTTAGAAGCATCCTTAATAGAGAACAATTTATAGGATTTAATGCGGCTAGGTTTTCTTGACAGTGGTACCTCCGAGGGGTGGTTTCTACTAGTGTCGTGCTGGACTTGGAGAGTTCACGTGTAATTCTTTTTGCGCTCTGAATGAGAGATTGCAGGGATGGAATGCATCTTAGTTCGCAAGGGAGTGCTGTGATGCTGGAGGAGCTAATCAAAGTGTTAAAAGACGCACCCTGGCAACCCAGCTTGCACTATGATGCAATGCCGGAAGACTTGTCCGAACCTTCTATTTACATGACTGTCCATCCCTCTGAAGAAGACGTCGAAGCGGCAAGAGTGTCACCTTGAGTTTCATCTGCTCATACGTCAACTCACATTTTCGCCCTTTTTTCTAGAGCTTTTGCAGCTAGACTAGCAAAGACGACTTAGGATTCAATAGGTCAGGATGTTGTCACTGACGCACCATCCATATTAGTCGATAATGCTCCATAATCTGTCCACAAGTATCCATCACAGAGAGGTGGACTCATGTGCATTTCAACTCTTACATTAACCAGAAGCCTCACGTGGTTTGCAAGCGACGTCAATGTGCTCATTTGCAAGGGAACACCTGAATTTATGTCAAGTTTTTGCACCAGGAGATTGCATCTCATGTCTATCAATTCTCATCCAGTTCGAAAAGAAGTTTTCTTTAGATCTTACAGGGAGTGGCCAGACGGGGTTCCAGGTTGAGGTTGGGGATGCTTCTGTGATTAATAAGCTTCTTGCTGTTGGCACCCTGATGCAGGAAGGACACAAACGCATACGCTTATCTGAATCCGGCAGTAGTAAGCCAACGTGTTCCATTGCCGAAATTTTTCAGTCGCTGCTATGGCCATGTCTGAAATGGAGGTAAATGAATCGCATGAATTGTTACGAGTGACTCCATTAACGAATTCGTTTCAGATTTGCTGCCTGCACCTCGAAACATGCAAACACCCCCCTTGGAGCTTGTGTGGAAGTGAAAGGAATTGTGCAGAAACATTGAAGGGCAGACATTGCGCACGCATTTGGAGTAGATAGAATGGGAAAATGACTCTAGACGGGTGAGATGGAGTGTGGACAAGGAAATCAGAAAAGATCTAGAAAGCGTCCAATGACGTTAGTCGTGTGCCTCAAGTCACGACTGCAAGAGCTCTAGCGCTCGGATTTCTTCAGCCCAAGGCCTGTGCAGTGCACCAGCTTTGTTAATGAATCGAGTCACCATAAGGAGGAACGTGAGTCCCAGTCTTCTTGCAATGGTCTTGTACATAAATCGGCAGTCTGCAGAGAAGCTTGATGCGGAGCCCCCATATGCGAATCGCTGTATGAAGTGAAACTAATTCCATCTTCCATCTGAATCCCTGTTACCAACCAATATGAGTTCCACTTACTGACAGCAAGTGGTGCAAGCATGACTTGTCTAATTGTCTATGGAAATGCAGTTGTCTACTTTCCTTTCCCTTCAATATGGTAGAACCACCCATTTCCAACCGGGCATCCATACCAACTTGTAGGGTGCAACTATATCCAACCAAGGTTAGAACACGTTCGCAACCAAAGTTTGGAATGTGATTTTTTCTCCTTTGCAATGTTGGGACTATAAAAGTCATGACACATGTCTTGATGTAGTGGGTAGGAAAGTAGGAAGTAGTGAGCGGGAAAGTAGTTATGGAAAGATCAGAATTGGAAGACTCTATATATTGAAAATGGGTTGAAGCCAACTTTTGGCTTCTAAAATTCATAGTAATTTGAATTTAAAGAAAAAAATCACAAAAAATTAGCAATACCCATTATTTATATCTTTCTACTAGGCAATAAATTTACATTGCCTTCTTTTGCTCTAGAACATGTACAAAATTGCTTAAGTGGTCAACAATAAACTTTCACTTGGAATGTTTGGAAAATAAATTCTTTTACACTAAATAATAAAAAATTAATTACAACATTTTTGTCTCTCACACCTATAGACCTCTCCAATAGTCGCACTCATATATATATATATATATATATATATATATATAATGCTTAAAGTAATGCAAATGATCTCTTTTGCATTGATTGAGTCTAAATATACATATTTGAAGAGGATAGGAGTTCTATGTATCTATGTGTATATTGGTTCAATAATATAAACTTCTAAGCTAACACTACTTGAATGCATTGAAATGAGGACTTGAACATTGTTCTTATTAATGAACTATAAAAGTTCTTCTTGGATCTTACATTTTTACTGGTAGTTGAAAGAGATTCTAGATTATCTTCAAATGTATTTTGCAAACTCAATATGAATAACTAGGAATTTTCAAAATGTTGAAAATAGGTGTACCTAAAATCAACCCCAGACTTTCATATATGGCGGGGTGTACATTTTAGGCAAAAGTCTAGATAGAGTGGTTTTGTAATCAAGTCAAAATTAGATGCAGTTACCTTATATGCATATCTTTAATACAAAAATTCACTTAAAAAGTTCAATTTAAACTCAAGTGTAAAAGCTATATAGATTAGTGGTACTAAGGATAGGAATCAAATTCCTAGAATGGAGTCTATTGATTGTTCTAGTAGATGGCATATTTTAATCTCTCATATATATTAAAAAAATAATATTTTATCCCCACAAGACCGTTGCAAATACTAATGTTTGATGGATGATTTCATTATAAATTGTAGGATGGAAAAAATATTTTTGCATCCAATATTTTTTTTAAGTTGCTTTGAGTACATTTTAGTAATAGTATTGCAAATTCCCTCATTATAGCACTATTGACTTTTAAAAAAAGGAAGGTGCTTAATTCATGGATCACCTTTTGTAGTGTATTTTGGCCATTTCTTGCTATTTGCTCTTGATGTGAATTTAAGTCATAGAATTGATATTTTGCACAACTTATCACTCAAATTGCAATCTCCAATATAAATTGCTCAAGAATGCAAAGACCTTTCTAGAACTTCAAAACATTTAGGTCAAAATGACGGCACTTAACCAATTGTCTTCTCCATCATTAACCCTAACTGTCATTCCGGTCACTAAGTGTTCGATGGATGATAGAGAATCCTTCTATGCAAGATAGAAGTATAGATGTTCATCTTTGGAATTTTGTGTGAAAAGGAGAGGTTTTGCATAGAAGTTCGACCTCCAATGAGCACTCTTGGTTTTCTTGAAGCAAATAATTCAAGTAGTACCCAAAAGGACGATTTGTTGATTTTCACAGTGACCAATCCACGGTTGCTATTATGTAAACCTAGAATCATAAGCACATGAGCCTAGAAGACTATACACCTATGCTATAGGCGTCTATATTGTAGAAATTTTACATAATTACATGATACTTATGTTATAGATACCTTTCTTGTAGGTGTTTATATTATAAGCACCTTCAATGGTTGTAGGATATCTACTTATATATATGCTCAAGCTTATAAGCTCATATTTTGATGCTCACTTGTTAGCGTCATTGATGACCAATCTAAGGTTCTAGGGTTAACCTTTGAAGGATGAAGCTTGTGTTTGTGTATACAAACTTAAAGGTCCTTCACCTTGTATCCTCCACTTCTTTGCTATTTATGAGTAAAAATTTTTGGTTTTATTTTTCAAAGATGAAATCACATGTCTAACATTTGTCATAAAGTTTACAAATTTTTGAGTATAAATTTCAAATTACCATAGATTTTGGGAGAAAAAATGAACAAAATTCATATCAAATACAAATCTTGTTTAAGAATTCAAAAAAATTCAGAATAAAATTACATTATGGTGTGGAGTATTGTGGTATAAAGAAGATTTTCATGCTACTCCATATTTAGAAATGTGGTTATAGATCTTCAATTTCAAACTTTCAACTAAAATGCTTATTTTAAAGAATTTCAAAAAAACTCAAAATGGAGTAGAAACTTCACTTTAAAAGCTTCATTGTTTTAGTTTTTCTCAGAAAGCATAAGAAAATCATTTTGAATGTCAAAATCAAGTTTTAAGCTAGAAAAAAGCTCACAATATAGAAATACATTGGATAGTGTACCATTTTTTGAAATTTTTAAACAATTCTATATGAAATTAAAAAAAAACTAAAATGTGTTGAATTCAATTCAATGACGTGCAAATAGCATCAGTAAAATTTGCTAAAAAATAATTGGATGAAAACCACCCATTCTTCAATATGCACAATTGAAGCCCACCCGCTTAGTTTGTTGACCATCCAAAGAACACAAACGTCCTTGATGACTTCTAGAGTAAATCGTGTTTACAACTTCAAAGCAATAATGTCTCAGTTCCAAAGAGCACCACCTAGATGGTCAAGGATGAATCCCCTTATTGCCCCATCCAAAAATGAATGTAAAAAACTGCCCCCTATTTTGTGTCGCATAAATTTTGCGTTTCCACACCTCCGCCAGTAAATTTGGGGTCTCTGATTGCAAATATGAATTCAGAATTTGCAAATTTGATCACGGGTGGCAAGTAAAAAATAAAAAATTCCAGGAGTGTTTTCTTGAGGGGCAAAACAAGGGGGTCAATCCTCTCTGGCCCACCTGGATGGTTGGATGTGGCCCCACACCATCCTGTCGGTTGTGTACAGTACAGAAGAAGCTTCTAAAGTGGGGTCGCTGCACTGTGGCGACGGAGACTTGTTTTGTCGGGAACCGAGGATTTCTTCCACCTTCGAGGTTGCAGCTCAGTCGGATTCTGTGGTGTGCCTCTCTTGCTCTCTTCCTTTTTGCTGTCCTTGATGATTGCGTTTACTTATGCTCGCGTCTAAGAATGATGCAACTTCCTTGGCCTTCTTTCGCCAATTTGAGCCGTGGTGAGAAACTTTTACGGTCCTGTATCGAAACCGGCAGTGTCTGTGTTGGGACCCATCATCTTGGGTATGCAAGCAGACGACAAGTGGCCAAGCTGGACGTAGTGTTTTTGTGTTGTGATACTAGCGATCGAGGTGGACATTTTCTCACTGGCAGTATCAATTCTCAAGTGCAAAACAGTCGGGAATCGAGGAAATCTTGGTGGACGGAGGTCTTGACACTAGGGTTTCATCAACAGTGGATCAACACACCGACTTCATCTTATGTTGTTTCCATCCTTTTATGTGAGTTGGGTTCTCTTTTGGTAGCGTCCTCTTTACTGTTCTTACAGTTGTTTACCTTTGTGTATGATTTTTCCAGCTGTAAGAGATCAATCTTTGTACTCGGTGCTCTACAGTGGAGCACAGATACAAGGTTTGCATTGTTGATATATGCCGGAGTAAGCATTCGCCTTCTTGCATTGTCTTCTTGGTCATTTCAAATTCAGCAGTCGCTTCATTGTCTTTGGGTTACTGTTAGAAACTTGCTGCTTGCATCCCCGAGTTCAACCTGAAAAGACAAACAGCCACGTTCATGTTCTAGGCAACCTTAATAACTAGGTCTAGGCTTAGGCTTATACATATTAGCGTACATCACAGGGAAGTTATCAAGCTTTACCCGATGCAGCACCAGGCAAACTGTACTACGTTTCCCACGTTCTACTGTTCATGGAAGGGTAATATAAGTTCATAGGGCAAAGTATAGTACATTTCTCACATTCTGCTGTTCAGTGAAAAGATAACATGAGTTCACCATGTGGTAAAATGTAAATTCAACAAACACTTAACACACAAAGAGGCAAAGTCTAGTATCTTTCCCACATGGTAATACATTTCAAAAAAAAATGTGGTTTTATCATGTGATTCTTTGTTGAGGACATTATCCCATAAGCATTGTCTTTGGTGAGACTCCTATGAACTTTAATATACAAGTCTCTCTTGCTATAATCCATCGTTCATACTTCATACTTCGTACATCATCTACTTAAGATACGAAATATTAGAAATTTTGTACACTATGTACATACAATATTGTATTGTACAAGTCCTTACCATATAATATATTGTAATGTATAATAGAAACAATAATATACTATATTGCATACAAATATTGATATTCTCAACCCCATTATCATGAAGTAATCATGAGTTGCTCATAATAATGCCATATTTAATTACTTTTGGACTTTTGAAAGTCCAAAATTCATACTAGTCATTGAGAGATCTCTCGATTGAGCATTGGGGGATCTATCTAAATCACTGGGAGATCTAAATTTTCATCAGGGGATCAATCCAAAACACTGGGAGATCTATACAAGCATCGGGGGATCTCCCAATGTTTGTATAGATTGGGAGATCCTCTGATGCTTTGTGTAGATCGTGCTTAGTCCATAATTCATTGAATAGTCCAGAAGTAGATGGGCAATTTTGTTAAAATGGCAAAATTCCGTAACTTTGGCAGTTTTCACAGTTCAGACCGGCCGCTCTGAAATGTTCAACTGTCCTAGATTTCTGAAATCTAAACCACTTATAGATGTCTGAAATCTACAATAGTCATAGATGTTGCTTTCAAAGTTCAGACCGCGCGATTTGAAATGTACATTAGTGCTAGATTTCTGAAATCTACAATAGTCATAGATGTTGCTTTCAAAGTTCAGACCGCGCGATTTGAAATGTACATTAGTGCTAGATTTCTGAAATCTATATAAGACAAAGATTTATGTAATCTATACCCCTCGTAGAGTCGTAGATGTCACTTTCGCAGTTCAAAGTGGCCACTCTGAAAATGGCATACGGAATATGCCATTTTAACGAAATTGCCCATGTAGTTAAATACGCCATAATACTTTTTGATGAAGTAATGGTCCAATTTTTACCTCCAGGGAGTTCTCTTGTTAAATCGTATGAGGGATTCGAATCTACCTTCCCTAGACGTGGATGATCCATTTTTTCAATCTCAGGCTTTTCCATTCCTCTAACTTATGGACTCTTTCTCTTTTTTCTTGTCTGCAGTTCTTTGCCTGCCATTGTGGACTGCAGGGTCATTTATCACTTCTTGAAGATTTCATCCGAAGCAGTTTGTGACTTTGTGAGGATTGGAGAGCAATACCTATGGATTTACACCCCGACTCTAGCGAACGGTGACGCACAGAGTACACAAGCATGGAACGGGGTGGTGGCACCGTGGCCACACTCACTGATAGCAGCATTGTCAAGAGGTTGAATTGCTACCTCATTGTTTAGCTATATGTATGTCTTTGGTCCATGCACATAACTTTTTCGGATATATAACTTTTCGGAGAGAGCGTTTGAAGTGATGACTTGGTTTATGTGTTTTTCTTATCGATTGCTGTTAATTTGAATCTAATATGAATCTGGCCGACTTGAGGCAGTAGAACTTTCCATTGTCAAGACCTCCGTCCACCAAGATAGCTTGCTTGTGTGAGGCAGTAGAACTTTGCATATTCTTGGCAACTAGCAAACCGTGCATTGGTGATTTGGTGTTTGCTTTTTTCATGTGTAGGAATGAGAAACTTCCTGAAAGTAAAGCTCCAGTCATTCCTGATGGTGCGAGTGCACAAACAAGCTTCAGGGACCAATTAAAAGGCTTGGATGGGCTTGGTCTTCGTCTTTTGTTGGATGAAAATCCGCCAGAGCCCAAGCCCAAGATCTTGCTCAGTCACAGAGGCACCATGGCTATGCTTCCTGGTAGCAACATTGTGAGGAGGTTCGATTGCCACATCATTGTGCAGTCATATATATGGTTTGAATACGTGTTCACATGTACATGAGAGGGATGTCGCAAAGAGGGCATTTGAAGTAATGAGTTGGTTTATGTCCTTTTTCTATCAATTGCTTTTCGTTTGGATTTCTACTGCATTTCATTTATCCAATTTGCATACTGAGTTTACACTTGAATGTGATATTTGATTGCACTGCATATATGAGGAAGCAGAGCTCTTGCATGTTTAAATTGGCAAATGACAAGTTGCATCTGGTATTTGGTGTTTTCTGTCTGCTGTGTAGGGGTGGGAACCATCTTGTATGTCAACTCTCAATTATTCCTTGTGGTACGGGTGACCAAACCAGCTGCAGAGACCAATTGCAGAGCACGGATGGTTTTGGTCTTTCCTTTCCGTTGCATGAAATTCGACCAGAGCCCAAGCATAAGATCTTCCTCTGCCATAGTGGTGCGCAAAAGAGCTTTGTGAAGCAATTGTGCAAGGATATTGAAAGATATGATAGATACCCTTTTTTTGATGTACTTCGGACAAGTTTATCCATCGGATGTAATTTCCCAAAGGCCATCTTCAAAGCGATTGAGCAATGTCAGGTTGTAGTGGTGGTTTTGTCCGAGGACTTCTTTTCCAGGACCAAGTGGCCGATGTTGGAGTTGTCTGCTTTGGTGAAGAGGAAGGTTCATGATCGAGATTTGATTATTGTGCCGGTGTTCTTGGGCTTGACCCGAGCACAATGTCGTGAGAGAGAGAACCATGATCGTTGGTTTTTAGTGTGGGAGAAGTGGGCCAAGGAAGATCAAGGAATAATCCTTGATGATTGGATGGCCGTTTTCAAAGTGCTTGAATACATCAATAGTCTTTGTTTTTGAGACTGAAGTGTCGAGAAGATATTGTTGATGTTTGTAAGGAAGTTCCACCAGAAACAAGGCGTGATGACTCTCATGTTTAAGGAAAATCAGGCATGTGCAAGGTATGTAATGTGCATATTGGATGTAAGATTGTCATATGGACTTATCTTTTCTCAAGTAAGGGTCAATGTCATTTTGAGACCATGTCTACATGGCCATGGCCAAGACATGTATGATGTGGAGAATTGATTTTCAAAAGATATGGACATGTTTTGAATGAGTGGGAGACATTACATGCATGCATGCGTATAGACTTTATGTCTTATGTATTTGTAGTTGCATGTTTATTGCAATAATTATGTGTATCCTTTAGAATGCTTAATATGCTATCCTTTATGGAGTTGCACTTGTTAATGTCTATATTTGCTTTTATTATAGTTAAGTAACTTCTCCTTGTCATCTTTGTAGTAGGCTACAACCATTTGTATTGAAATTTTTATTGCATATATTAATTTGAATTTCTTAGTATTATTTATTTTTGTAAAACTTATCACATTCAACACTTTGCAAATTTTTCATCCATTGTAGGTATCATGTGACAAGTTGATAGCCAGTGTTCCTAGAGCAATAGGTACAAAATTCCTAATAATTTTCAATTTTCAATTTGTTTTCTGAACATTTGTTGTAGACTATGTTAGAGCATTTACTAGAATTCTAATTTATTAAGATCAAACATTGTATTTGATAGACCATTGATGAGAAGATTGGAGGCCTGGAGTTATCAAAATGATATAAAATTCAAGTCTTGGGACTACATGGAGTGGGAGGAATTGAAAAAAGTACAATTTGTATGACTTTATGCAATCACTATTTTAAAGAGTTCCATGGTCGAGTTTGTCATGTTGAGTTTGGAGCTGGAGATGAATTGCATATGCTACGAGAAACATTGAAGAGAATCACAAACACCAAGCATGAGCAAATAGATAGACTCAACAAGGATGAGGTATGATGTCACTCTTTTAAATGTTAGAATGTAAAAAAAAATTCTTTTGGTTTTAAGTTTATTTTGTTTCATGTATTTTCTTAAGCAAACCATGGATAGTAGTACTAAACTTGAATGTAGATTATGATGTGGTTAAATGTTTGTTAAAATGGTTGGTTGGTATTAATTGTAGATACATTTTTTATCATTGTAGTGCAAGCATAGAATGAAAGACATCAAGAATCAAAAGATTCTTTTGGCCATCAATAATGTGTCTAAATCATATGATATAGTTCAACAAGCCAAGTTGTTATTGAGAGTAGGATTTGCAAAGAGCAGCATCATGATAGTGACAGCTCGTTCATTTGGAGAATTGCAAAATTTGAACCTTGCGGAGAATGAATGTATGGAGGTGCCAGAATTGACCGTGGAGGATGCCATGTCTTTATTTGTGCAAGAGGTTTCATGTGGTGAGTCTACCAACGAGCATCTCATTCAACAATGTATTGATTGATGCTATTTTAGTAAAGGAGATGGCACAACCTTTCATTATCATCCTTTGGCATTGCAAGTATTGGGTGGATAATTTGGAAGTGATCCGAGCCAATGGCTTGAGAAGTTGGAAGAGATTGATTTGTTCAACCAATATCAAGAGAAACATGAAAAGTATCCCACCTTCTCCATCTTGAGAAGAAGTTTTGATGTATTGAAAGATGAAGACAAGCTTCTCTTTATGGATTGTGCACTTTTTGCTATGCATTATTCAGTTCCTTTTAAATCGGAAGGATTTGTCTACCAATGGTTGAGCATGATTTATGGAAAAAGTATCAAGTCTCAAGTATGGACTTTGTGCTTGGTTTGAAGTTGTTATTTTGGTATATGTGTAATATTGTCATTTTGATTTTATTTGGGCACTTTCTAAAGAATTGTATAGGGATTACTAATTTTTTTTGGAAAATAAATTGTATCTTATTGACTAGGGGATTTTTTTGACTAATGACAATTAATCTTATATATGTTGAATGCAGTTGAGTGTTTGAAGCGGAAATCACTCATCCAAATTTTGGAAGAAGGTACCACTAAGATTGGCATTCATGATCTTTGGCGAGGCTTTTGTGTAATGGAGACAAAAGTAAGAGAGTTGAAATTTCGTCTTTGGATTTATAAACAATTGATTGGTTTCAATGATCCATGTATTGCAGAATCTAATGTTTACAATGATATATGGAAGAAGACGCAAAGAGTGTTAATGATGGGGGATTTTCCAAGGACTAGCATTGTCCATTTGAATCTTAGTCATTGCTCCAATCTTATAGCATTGACCTTGCAGTCTGTGAATTTAGAAGGCAATGTATTGGACTTGAATGGTGTGTATAATCTAAAAAGTTAAAAAGTCTAGATACATTCTATTTGTGAAGTACATGGACTTGGATTGCTTAGGCAACTTTGTCTACTAGAGTGGTTGGGTGAAAAGCCAACCAATATGGAATTTATTGAAGAAATTGGGGATTTAACCAACCTTCAAGTATTGAATTTACCAAATCTTTTTAGTGACTAAGTGATTGAGTTCCCAAATTTGAGCAACCTAAATTTTTACAATGTTTTGCCTTCAGCGGTTTGAATGAAGGTGCTTCTACATCTTGCAACTCCTCAATGTCCAATTTACAAGAGCTTCATCTTTCAGATTGTGAATCTTTGCGAAGGTGCAATGGAATAGGTGACTTGGCCAAGTTGGAAGATCTTGTCAAGTTGCCTAACTTGAGTAAACTCACGAACCTACAAGTTCTACACTTAGGAGGGTGCTCACTAAATAGTGCAGTGATTGGATTGAGTGAGTTGATTAATATGCAAAGTTGTACAATTTGCCTGAATGGAATAGGAAAATTCAGTGATCTGCATAAATTGACCAAACTTATGTATATCAATGTTGACGGATGGAGCCCTCAAGGATCATCAAGTATTGATAGTTTGGTGAATCTGGAGGTTTTTTCTATTGTAGATTGTAGAGGTGTCAATAGCTTTGGTGGCCTCTTGAAGGTAACAAGATTACACAAGATTGATATGCGGGATTGCAAGTTCAAGGATGTGGCATGTTTAAAGGACCTCATTGGATTATATGTGGTTTCTATATTTAGGTGCAATCTTTTGGAGAAATTCCCTAATATATACGAGACCAAAAAATTGGAGAGTCTTTCCATTTTTGTTTGCAAGAATCTTCGATTGTGGGATGGATTGAGTAGAACAAGGGCAATGTCATTTGAAGCAATTGGGATGGATTTGCAAAGTGGTGGAACATTTTCCAACCTACGAAGTTTATTTCTTTCTAACGTGGCAATCATTGAGTTACCAGATTTGAGCAACTTTTCCCAATTGAAAGTGCTTAGTATTTGTTCTTTCAAAGCTTGGTGAGGTTGAGAAGTAGTGTGCCATTGACTAGTTTAAATTTTTTTGATGTTACTAGTTGTGAGAGTTTGATAGCCATCCCAAATTTCAATGGTTGCAAGCATCTTGAAATTATTGTAGTGTGGGATTCTAGAATTACGTTGAGTGAAAATGAGATAGAATATCTTAGATTTATGTGCCCTGAAATACAATTTTTAGATTGATTAGGACTTGGAGATTCTTGCAATTTTCACCCGTTAACCTCTAAAGAACCAAGTGACCATTCAATTTATGCAAGAAATCTCAAGTAATTGTACATGAAGTCAATTTGGGTTGGATGTTCAAGAAATGTTTACACAAGATTTGAACATGTACCCCCTTCGTGGAAATTTTATTATTTTATTATTCTTGAATCAAAAGATATGTTGCCTTGAACATTTGGGCAACCTAGACAAGCTTTAGAGAGTATGTGCAAAAGTCCTCTTCTACTTGTGAAATTTGGTAGGTATTTAACTAATTTGATATAGAATGCAGATGTCAAAAAAATAACCATGTATAGTGCAAAAATCTCATTCTAGAAGGAATTGAAGTCTATTGGCCCTATTGAACAAGGTCGGAAAAAAAAATTCTTGTAACCTCAAACATTGTATAATCTTTCAATCTATGTAGTCAAAGTTTTTGAAATTTTGTCAACATATTCCTATATTAGCTTAATATGAATTTGTACAATAGATTTTTTTCTTAAACCATTAATTTTCCTTTTTTTTCCTTAGTGCCCTAAAAAGTGTTAGTTTGGGACAATTTTTGCCCAAAATGTGCCCTAGTTCTTTAACCCTTAAAAGAAAAACAAGTGACCTTGGATATCATCCCTATTCATTACCATGTAAATCATTGGCTTAAGAAATAGCAAAAACATTCATTGGAAGTCAAACTATTGAAGAAGACCTCCCCTTTTCACAATAATGAATGGATGAATAGTTGCACTTTTGTTGTACTACAAGAATTTCCTATCATCCATCAGACGCCAAATGTCCGTGTTGACGTTTAAGGGTTAAGGGTTCAATCTTGAGTTTGAACCTTTCACTTGTGTCTAATCAAGGGTCTACACTCTAGGATACTATAACCTCAATGAAGCCTATTTTGAAAAGGTGACAACCATCCATTCCATTTAGGTATTAAATACATGTCTTATAGCGAATTCAGAGTCTTATCTTTGTTTAGGTTAGGATTTTTTTTTAAATAGATTTGGTCAGTAACTATTTTTTTTCCTCTAAAAAGATTTGATAGTCATAATTGACACATAGAAGGCTACTCCACAATTTGCATATTTTTCAAAGATAGTTATTTGCTTGTAATTAGCAATTGGATATCTACTATGTCCAACTTAAAGGTTTATAGTATCTTTTTTGAGCCCAAAATGTGATTATAGAGGTAGAATTGAGATTTGAGGTCATCTACTACAATTACATAATTTGAGGAGGACATTTCTTATTAACAACAAATTTTTAGTTTTGCATTTAAAGTGTTGAAATTGTGTTTTATTTAAATTAGATTTGAGATGTAATTGCTTGATCAAGAATTTCTTCAAATTGGAGAAAACAGCTAGTTTTATGGAATTTTAATTTTCAGAAAAAATACATGTATCAAATATGGAAATATCTGTTTTTTTGAAATTTTCCAATTTCTTTAATTTTTATTAAAAAAACTTGGATCATTTCTTTTCAAGTTTGATTGTTTGAAAATATATTTGTTTAGTATTTTTAAATTTTCTGTTATTCAATTTTATCAATTGATTGGTTTTTCAAATGCTCGTAATCCACCCAATACAATACATTCCATTTGGATCAAAATCAACAAATGTTTCTTGCAATAATTGTAAACATAATTGAAAAGGATCCAACCTAGAACTTTGTGTCTTGAGGTTTGCGATAATTCACAAGAAGTTCCCTCATCTTGCTTTCTATTTTGACACTCAGTTCATTATATCATAAACCATTCTTTGCCTCTTTATTCACCTTTGATCTACCTCCAACTGTAAGGTTTCCATGGAGATTAGGCTAGACAACTTGAACAATGAATCTACTTGTGGAAAAACGAAACAACTCTTTGAAAGAGAAAACTTACAAAACAACTTGCGGAATAGGGATATCCAAATAATGGACATGAATTGGAAAATTGCAATAGATTGATTTGGTTTTTTGTTGCACCCAATTCATGTCCATTATTTTGACATTGTTTCAGTTGTTAGATCATTCAATCCACATTGTTGCAGAAGTTGAGGAAATAAGAGTATTGATACATGCCTAGTGTTTCTAGTCCAAACTTCTTCCGCTCTATGGAAGAAGCACCCCAAATCAATAGTGTACCCAATGACATCACTTTCTACATATGGTAGTCATTTTAGAACTTAATTGTAGGTAGACCATAGATAGCTTATTGTTTATTCACCAAAATGATAAGCTATCTATAGTCTATCCACATTTATGTTTTAAAATCATTGTCTTACCTAGAAAGTAATTAATGGCATTAATTATCTTATTGCACAGCATTTTCATGAATGAATAGAAGCTAATCTAGCTTAAATGTGGCACGACTTGTTCTTCTCAAGCTCTATTTCTCATTGACATTGTAGACAATAGTGATCCTTTTGTAACAAAGCTTCAAGAAAACGTGGATTGAATGGGCAAAAGTTGTTTGACTGCAGTGAATATAATAGGAGTAATCACACCTTTTTTATCAAGCAAACTTCTATGAAGAATGAGAAGTTGGTGAGAGGAAACAAGAGCCAGTGGGGAGCAGTTTCGGGTGAAGAAGGTGTGACCCCCCTTTTTGTAGTGTGTAGAGGATGAGAACAAAGAATTGGAACATGGCGACAACAGAGGGGTGAAACTTAGGAGCACAAAGAGCGCAAGAGAATATATATTCTTATGAAGAAATCTTCTTCACAACCATTATTCACCTCCGAAGAAGAATAATGGATGTGGAGAAGATTTTGTAGAAGAAGAATGTTTTGCCACAAAGAGCCAATGAGAAGCCGCAACAACCCCATGCTCTGAAGAATGGGCGTGCACTAAAGAAAGTGTGACTACTTGTAATGACTCATCTAATGACTAAATTCCTTGGCACCATATATATATATATATATATATAAAATTGATTTCCCGTTCTTAGAAGAGTATACAAATGTGGAGAAATACATATTTGCATTGAAGAGTAGTAGTTGCTTTTGGTCATTGGAGGTAGGATTTCTATTTTGAGCAAAATTTTGCTTAACCCGCCAAAAATTGGCCTTTGATAATGTTTCCATCTATAAATTAGCCTATACAATAAGGCTATCAAGCAGACACGCGGCCCAAAAAACAACCCTGATCGGAGGAAAGAGAACTGTCGGGAGTGTCAACAAGTGAGTCTCATTCAATAAGATGGTTTTGTACAAAAGAAAAATTTGGGTCTCCATCTTCACTTCTCAAGGAGTCGGCACTAAATACATCATTGACTATGGGTGTACTCCAATTGCAGTGGGAGAGAAATTCATGTGCTGCACAATAATTGTGTCCATATGTTCAAGTCTTCAAGGGGGTTGTAAGTTGCTTGTAGTTTGCAAGGTGGTCAAAAGTGTTTGGAAATATACAATAAGATATGTGCAACTATGGTGTCTTGAATACTGAATAGGAGTATTGTGAGTGCAGTGAATTTTTTGTTTTTGACTACTTGTCTTTAGTAATGTAAATGAGTCATTTACTACTTGTCTTTAGGGAGTAAATAGGAATGGAATGATAAATGAACAAGTAGATGAAGGATTTTGAAAGCTATGAATAAACTAAATTGGAAGAGTGACAAATTGTCTTAGCATCGGTTGATATTTAAGTTCTCACACCTTTTCAGTAGCTTAAGATGAACAAATTGTCAACTTCTTCTCTCTCACTCTCTCGGTTATTTTTCTTGTGTCTTAAGTGTCATACTGTTCTTGTAAAATTGTGAACTCCTTCAATTCTGTAATACAAATCGTCTTTTTGAACTAATTGTCCAGCACAATAGTGCTATAGTGAATTATTGTGATCTAATGATTGGACTATTTGTTTGTGTATGACAAATTGTATTTGAAGTTGTGAAATAATCCAGTGATTAGATTGTTGAATTCTGCGATTGTGATTGTAACAAATTGATGAGTTAATTCCAAGTTCCTTCATTGTGTGTGTTTTGTGTATGTGGTTGTGATAAGTTGTGAGTACATAATTGTATGAGTGGATATTAGTCCAGCTAATTGTGTTTGCCATTGAGTTTTTTCATAGTGAATTCTTGAACTTGGTGAATGATGTTTGTATAAAACGAATTGTCAATTGAGCGTTGTACTTGGATACTTGCTCTGGGACAATTTGTCAACTGAGGAGTTGGAGCAACCAGATGTAAGAATCATCTGCGGATTGCAAGCAAAAATCAAGCTCGGTATTGGATCGTGAAGGACCAGCCAAGAACATTTTATGTAATATATAATTCTTAACAAATTGCTTTGAATTGTAATTAGCATTATATAAGTATTGGACTAGTTGTCTTTGAATTTAAATTGGAATGTAAAAGTATGGAATCATATGAAGACTGATAATAAATTGATTGTTTAAGATATCCTGTTGAAAGGAGTTTTTAGAGACAAATTGTTCACTTGAATATGGTCAAATTATTATTTATCATGCTGTTGTAAGAACGACTGTATTATAGATTGTTAAATCAACAAATGAGAAGAAGTGAACTATAGACAAATTATTGTTGCAATTGCTATGAATTAGAAATGATAAAAATCAGATTGAAATTATGACTGTACAAGGAGTGAAATGATTAAGTCTACGGATTTTTGTAAATCAAAGATAAATCCATGTATGTGAAATTGTTAAGTGTTGAAAACAATTGAAAATTGTGTGATTCAAGGATCTACTATTTGTGATCTATTAAGACTAATTGTCATGCTTGATGTATGTATTAAGCTGTGGTATTGTTGAAGACAAAGAAGGACCAGCTGTTTGCAGACGAATTGTCTTTGTAAATTGAATTATATTGTAAATTTGAATTATGTGTGTTTGTGATTGAGAGAATTCTGTGTGCAATTGATATATGTGAGAATTGAATTGTTTGATCCTACAGAAAGTGATGTTATCAAATAAGTTCTACTGAATGTGATTATTAAATTTGTTAAGAGATTAAATTTCCCGATTGGAAATTTAACAAATTGTCTCTTGATCTCTAATCGGTAAGTCTGAAGCAATTAGACAAATTGTTAAAGACTGAGTTTAAAGAGTCGAACTGAACTAGTGATTAGTTCAGATCTGTGTGTGAATTAGAGTAAACGGAATGAGCCCTGGTTTTATGCATGTTAAGTATGACTAATTGTCTTACCAGTTAGCACGGGAATTGTGTGAAATAGTTCCTGGTTGGGAAAATAATTAAAGTTTGCCTTGGTTTGGTTCCCGTATTTGAAACAAATTGTGTACTTTGACAAATTGTTGTAAATGTGTAGAGTGTACTAAGCTTGGTGAATGCATTGCAATCATGCCCTGCATTAGTTAGAGACAAATTGTTGTAGGAGTGGGATTGGTTTCCACTCATCTAAATTAGTGATCAGGCTAGTAAATAGTGACTAGACAAATTGTCTTGGTAACGCAAATCACCAATAATTAAGGAACATGTGTACAATTATATAAATATATTATACAATTATTATATTTGCATTTGTCTAGTAGTAGATCATGCGCATGACAAATTGTGGTCAAACCTGACAAATTGTTGAAACTCTCCTCTAGAACACTAGGCAGGACTGAGACTGCATTTCACACGTCTATAGCATTATTTAAAGGACTAGCAATCAAATTATACAAATGGGTATAAGAGTGAATGTATTTTTTCTTGGTGTTTGTGAAATATTATAGTAAATCTCATTCCAATCTTGAATACAAGTCACAAAACCTTAGACTATTTGACTTTTCCCTAGATTTTGAACCCCTGAAACTAGTTCTCTGGATATTTGAAGAAGTAGCAAAACTTAGACTACAGATATTAAGGAAACCAAGAATTGAAGGGATTTATTGTAGATGTTTGAAACATGATGTACAACCTTTGGACACTTCAATAACTATTCATGTACAACAAAGATAGATATTTATATAGTGTGTAATGTCAATTAATTAGTATGGGTTCTCTCGAAAACCGTATTCAGTGTAGTTATCATTCTCCACAATTTATTATGGTGTATGTAACCCCTAATGTCCCAAGGCCATTTTTCTATCAAAAAACACTCAAAACTATGACTTCTATTACATTCATTTAATTTATTTTCTTAAAGAAATAAATAAGAATCTAACTATAGGATCTTCTTTTGCACTTGGCTTAGATCACGTGATAAATTTTTTGTGAATTCTAACCATACAAATTGAAAGATATTAGCATTCAAAGTGAAAGAAAAAATTTCTTTCAAAAGGTAAGTTGCTCTAATTGCTTGCAAAACTAGAAGCTCCATCACTTTCACATCACTAATCAAATGGAATCAATCAAAGCTTTCCATTTAGACAAAAATATAATCTACATGAAGAAAAAATATTAAATTTTCATTTCAATTTTTTGTGGATTTTTTTTGGTACCCGGTCCCTTCCGTTTTGAGGTTCATTGTGGCGTAACTTTTGCTTCCAGGTACCAATTGGAATAAAAATTATATTCTCCAAAAGTTAATAATTTTTTTTATCTTACGAGGAAGTCTAAAAAAAATTCACCAAAAATTAAGGTCATAAGAACCTACTCAAAATCCATTTTGTCCCCCGTAGGTACAATGGGACTTTAGGGTTTAATTTGGTGTAATGCATTTTTCATTGGTAGATTTTTGCAATTTTTCTTCTGAAAAAATGAACTCTTATGAGTTGGTTACTTCTTTGATGAATGATGAACCAACAACAATACCACACTATTGTACTAATATTTATTATAGAATAATGAAAACTTACAAATATTATACTTGTTATAGACCATTATTGGAAGTACATTGAAACTCTACATAAAATTCTTATAAGGTAACTACATCTAATTTTCATCCCTTTCTAAAACCACCCCCTACAAATTCTTGCCTAAAATGTACTCGGACTTTTCATGAGAGTTTAGGTCAATTTTACAAACATTTATTTTCAGCACTTTTGAATATTCATTGTTTATTCATTTGGTGTTCAAAAAATGTGCTCTAAGAGAATCTAGAATCACCTTTGACTATCAACAAGAGCCCATAACAGAAATTTAGTATAAAAATGGGAACCATGCTAAATTATTTATTCTATAAATTTTGCATCAATTTTAGGTGTAATTTAGTTACCTTAGACATCGGAAGGATTGGTTGACCAACCAACCAAAACAAACTCAGTCACCTTCTTAGCATTTATCAAATATTAATCCCTAAAGGCTTAGAACCTTTTGGTTTTAAGAACATCATTGCTTTTGATGTATTATAGGTCTAAATGCCACTAAAGTATAGAAATTTGAACTATATAATCTTGTAGTGTATGTGTTGTAGATGACATGAATCAAATTTGGAGTCATTTGGCCACATAGATTGCAAGATTATAATGTTTTAGTGTTGAAAAAAGATACTAAAATTTTCCTAGCAACACATTTGGAGGTGAAATTCAATCTAAACCTACTCATATGAATTTTTTTTAACTATGAAGTAATTCAAAACCAAGACACAAACCCATTAGTGAAAGAAAATATGATTCAATTGACTCATTGTGTCTGTAAAATGACTTTGAAATGTCAAAAATAGAAAATAAAAAGTTGCAAAAAACACATCTAAGGCTAAACTTCCTACTAAAATACTTCTCAGTTACTCATAACTTATTGGATCAATATAAAATTTTAGCCACGCAAACTAGACTCGACTACTATGTGCAACTTTCCTAAAAAAATTAATTGGAAACGGACACTATATGAAGAAGAAACAAGACGCCGAAGTTCACTACAATCCAAGAAAGTTTGGATTTTGACTATAATTTGAACAACTCCCAAACATTCAAAACAACTTGAATTGACATGAAAATTTTACCACAATAACTAGACTTCAAGGGCAACATAACTCAACAAATTTTATTGAAAACAAGCATTGGATGAAGGAGATGCAAGCCCCCAAAGTTGCAGCCATCAAAATGCAGTTTGGTGAACTCAAATTGAATCCAAAAACTTTGAATGGCTTTCAAAAAATCAATACATCTTGGATTGATCTAAAAACTTTACCACACAAACTAGAAGTGGACTTGAAACTATGTGAGAGCACTCTTGTTCCCTTGGGGCACTCAGGTGTTAACCCCTAAAGGACCAAACACCGTTTTTTGACAACATAGCGTTTTGGGGCAGCTCACTACGAATGGAATTTTTATTTTTTTTCTTTGAAATTTTCACACAAGATGTGCCCAAGGAGTAGCTTTAGGGCCCAACAACTTTCATAACTTTTGACCACATGGTTAAAAAGTTATGGTATGATATGTAGTTTTCATTGTTCGGCGGGCAGCCCGGGCAACAAAAAAAACTTCTTTAAAAATCATTTTCTAGAGAAATAAAAATTTGAAATTGGTTCTCTAGATTTATGTGCACAAGGAAAGCTTTGAATCATTCCACTTTGATTTATGAGATGAAAGTTATGAGGAATTTTAGTTGTGGATAGTTTGTGGGTAGTTATGGAATCTCTACTCTAAAATAAACTTTGAAGTCCTTTATTTAACTCAATTTTCAATATTTTTGGAAAAAAATATAAACACAAGGTGTAGATTGTTTATTACAACATTACAATCGTTTGGATTGGCATTTTTCAATTCCATAATGAAATCCTTAACAATTTAGTGTTTTGAATCATTTTCTACTTCTTTCTACTTACTATTTTTTTCCTATATGTTGTACAATTCCAAATGATCTGAAATTTTTCAAGCATGTAGCTAACTTGCTTTGAAGAATGAATCCAAAGAGTTACCACCATTTTGGACATTTTTTCATACAAATGTGAACATGTGAAGTGCAGCTGCCCGGTTTTTTGCAGGGACAAAAAAAGTTTTTTTGTCACTTCAAATGCTAATATCTTGCAATCTACACGGTGGAAATTTCTGAAATTTTTTCCACATCTTCTCAAACTAGTTTACTACAAGATCCTACGGTTACATGTGTACAAATTTTTTTTTTTTCCAAAATTTGGTACTTGTACTAGAAATGGCAGTTTGGGAGCGTTTTTTGTGAAAACATAGTCAAAAACCTTTAGGGGTTAACTAGTCCCAATAGGCAATCCAAAGTCACTGATTTAGGTCATCCATTCCAACAAGGCCATATAGACCCGTTGCTTTAGGGATATACGGGAGACAACCCATTTCTGATCACTTAAGCAGTTACATGTATCTACAAGGTGGGTTTCTTCAATGGAAAATAGAATTCAAAAGGTTTCCATAATTTTCCAGATTTTTATTTCTCAAAACATAAGTACTATGAATTTTTGAGCTAAAGATTCTATTTGGCTCACACTAATCATATAGATATTCCTATTTCCGACCCAAGGTTGGTTGCAAAATCCACAAAGGGTTGATTGCAAAAGTCTTGTAGCCAATCATAATGCACCACAACTGCTCCGGGATCTGTGCCATAATTAATCACTGTTCATCTCTTCCTGCACAGAAAGAGAGCAGCCTACATTGTCAGAATAGGGGACTGATCAGAATGGTTTGCCCCCCGTACTTTGGGTGCACGAATGCAATAGGTAAACTCATCAATTTGAGAACAAAATCATATTTTCATTCAATCGAACACCTTTTTTTTATCTATTTATATTTTATGTCCCACAGCATAAGGGTGATTTCAGTGTAGTAAGAGACAATAAAACATTAGTTCCATCTGCTAACTACCTTACGTGTGAGTATATTTACAATTAATTTGCCCTTACTCGAGAGCAAATTAGCATACCATTTATTTTCTCTCCTCTTAAGACTGTCAAGTTGATTTGTTGATTATTCAGATGTCCTCAGTGGCTCACTTACTGACTGACTGAAGTGCTGAAACTAATTTGACACATCCGCATGACGCTAATACCTAGTGAAAACTCTAAAATGATTGAATAGCAATATAATTCTTACATGACGGGATTGGCCCATTTCCCGCTGCTTTGTTGAACTAAAAAATGCTTGTCAAGAATGTGGTCAATGACATCTTTTCCGTCTTCGTGTGAGGGGTAAAGCCTGACCTGCAAAAACCAACCCGATAACAGATCCAAAGCTCATGGACCGCTACTTAGGAAATAGCACACATCCACTTCTGCTATGCATGAGTCCAAAAATACTTGCTTATGATGCTGGATTGTGTTCCGTCACCGATCCAAGATTTACAGTGAGTTCAATACCTGAATTAAATCGTGAGCCGATAAATAAGGCTTAGCATTCGAGAAATTAACATCAACTCTCCGCCACGAAACTTTTTGAAGGCCAGCTACCATTACATCTGTCAATACACAAGTTGGAAAATGCCTCTTTCTAAGGTCATGCAAAAAAAAAGGACAATAAACTCAGGTCCTAAGGTCCTTCCATGGAAAGGTCCGAATGTAGGCAAGAATATTGCAGTAAGGATCGTCGAAGTCATGAATGTAATCACTTCCCTGCACTGAATCACTAAACATTCTTCAGGCATTACCAAATCTGACCATTCCATAGCTCACTCTAGAAATGGCAGGTTAGGACAAATGTATCACCAAGTTATGGCATTAGTAGGCTCGAAGTGCTCACCTTTTATACCAGTTGGAGCAAGAACGGGTTCGCTCGCATCTTCGTCACGAACAATATGTGGATACTTCGAGTCAATCCCTTTGTTTAGAGTCTGTTAGGAATGAACAGTCACATCAATGTGAGCGTGATATGAAACTTACAATGAAACAGCAAGAAGGTCAACCTGAGAAGGCTACGTAACAATTGTAACATACCTCCGGATTTTCTCCCTTTTTTCGGATTGAAGCAGTGCGCCAGCCAACCATGACTATTAATATAGTTAAGGCCATCTGCCGCATTCCAAAGGAATGATGCTTGACTGCATGAAACTTGAAGCCCTTGATGACAAAGAGAGTAGGACTACTAGTTCCGGCTAATCGTTACCGCTAAAAAACTTGATACTCAAAAAAGACCAACCCTATGTCTACAAGACACAAATCAGAAATAGGTCGAAAACCACTTCACGTAGATCTGCAGGAATCAAAATCAACCATTTTTCAATAACCAATCTAGATAAATGATACGATCGCAGCGAACATTTGCATACGCTGTCCGGTTCTCAAAGGATCGCAAGGCTGATCTGCACGACCACAAAATACAATACCAACTTCAATTGAGATAAATCAGAATTATGCAATTACATAAGCTCAGGCAAGCCACTACATTCCACTCAGCCCTCTCTAATAACAGACTCGTAAATTCCACATTCCCTGTATATCCTGAAACAGTGTCATGTTGTGAACAAATCTGATTGGACAACTTCTACATGTGGAGTTAAGAACACGAGTGAGAATGCAAATAAAAGCCGATTTGTCCCCCGAAGCAGTGTCATTATTGAGAGTTGAATGCGGTGAGTTGTCTAATTTGAAGAATAAACTCAGATAATAAATACATTCTAAAATACCGAACTTGAATGTGAAAATCAGGTAAAAGGAAAGAATATCTCACAAGAATTTAAGGTCGTCACAATCTCTAACCATCCGCTTCAGAAGAGGTTCGTGCTCTTTACCGTCAGTCAGGAACAAGTGTCTTCCAGTATTTCCAATACACCAATGTGAGACAAAAGGAGCTACCTTCTCAATAGGAATCAGCCCACACAAGAAGGGCAACTGCAGAACAGCAGCAGAGGTTATTCGAGTACCTTCTCCTTAGTAGCTCATGCATAAAGGCTACGAATTCTACGAATATGATTGCCTTGTTCAAAAGGTTTTCCAAATACATCACTTGTATTGAAGCATATAGTATCAACAGTAAACACAAATACGAAAGAAATATTCTCACTTGCCGATGGTCTCTGCACCCAAGATGAGGTGTAGCAAGAGTTATGAAATTCATTGGTTCCAGCCTTGCAATGGTGTCCTTCTCATGAGTGATAGATGCAGCTGGATTCTGATCACTTCCACTGTCTCCAGC
Organism: Antitrichia curtipendula; assembly: GCA_951230915.1. Classification (NCBI taxonomy): domain Eukaryota; kingdom Viridiplantae; phylum Streptophyta; class Bryopsida; order Hypnales; family Leucodontaceae; genus Antitrichia; species Antitrichia curtipendula. Next base: position 18,593,948 of record OX579641.1, read on the forward strand.
TTCAAAATCAGCTGTGGAGGACCGCTTTTCCAGAGGGCTAAGTTCTCCTACAGACAGGCGAACCTTCAGAAAACAAGACCTCATACACACACAGTAATTCCAAGACATAATTAGCGACAGGAATTGAATGCCCTGCAACTGGGTTGACAATGGAAAAACACTGAAAATTTGTCACCTGCTGGAGCGTACAACATCCCAATGGCATATCGTGAAACCAAACCCCCAAGCGAGTGGCCCACGAAGGATATTTTAGTCACGCCACGATTATTCTCAACCTCCTTCGTGACCTAAAATTTGCAAGTGGAGAGAATCAGAGCACCAAACAATAGAGATCCTGGATTCTTAACGTCATACTCTAAGCAAAAAACTGATCCGATTGCTAAACTGGAAATACCCTTGCAAAAAATCTTCTTCTACTACAAATAGAGAGAAAACTAGAGGCCACTCACCTCCTCAGCGAGACGAATCCCCATGGTGTCAATGCCATGGAGGGTCTTCCAAAAGGAGTTCGAAGCACTACCTGGGAAAAGTTCAAAATCAAACCCTAAATAAATAAAATCTAGACTATTCAGTAACATAATCAAAATCCGTCTGAGCCAAGATCTTTCCCCAGTCAGGACCGCATGACCTAAACAGATCCCATTAGAGTACTGCTACTATGAAAAATCTTCAACTATCTATAATCACTACCTGGAGAAACGACACTGAAGAATAAAGGACGGGAGAAGTAACGAACAGTGCACAACTACTCTGTCACCGAGCCTCTTCTTGAATTGCTCAGCAGCATATTCCCAATCCAGTGCACTGCATCCATTCAGGAAATTTGGTTCCAAGGTCAGCTAAGTCATGTGAATGACAACAGACTCAAACACTCAGACCAATGCTTAGAGTCTTATGTGCGGCACATCAAATCGAAACAACAGAGTCTCGAGACTCCTGGACTGTAACTCCCGAACACTATGACTATGATAGTGATTAGGGTTTGAATTCCCACCTTCCAGCAATTCCGTTCACAAGTACGACCAGATGCTCGGGCTTCGCTTTCTCGTCGACCGGACCAAGTGTGAATGAGCTCGGATTACTCAAAACGTCCTCAAGCTCTTCACCAGCTGGTTTTCTTAGCCTTCGCAAGGATCGATTGCGCAGTGAACTCTTGGACCCTGTTGTCGTGCTTCCCTGTCCAGCTAAACGACCCTGTTGCGACATGATTTTCCAATTGCCACCCTCACCGAAATGAAAGTTGCCAGGAATGGAATTTAAAAAAGCTTGGGCTAGCAACTCTGCAACTTCGAAAGGTTGCTTTGCAGTACAAGGAGACCAAGCGTTGTAATCCACACATATGCCCATCTCAAGGCTCATGGGGAATCTCATTGCGGGATATCGTTCTTGATGCGAGTACTGTGCAGTACTGGCATGAAATTGCGAAAACAAGCTTCAAGTGTCTCTCTTGCAATCAGGACGGAGTTTTCTTTCATTTGCTAAAAGCTTTAAAAAATAACTCAAGAAAGAGGGGTGATAAGGTTACTCAGCCTGTGACAAGCAGAATTCTGGATCAGCCTAATTCAGGCCAAAATTCTTGTGAAGTACATTTCACAACACACATGACACATGTATTGCTCATAAGTTTCAATTAAGGTCGTTTAGCTGAATTAGGGTGGTCCAAAGTTGGCTTGTCATAGACAAAGGTATATAAAAATTTGAAGGCAACACCATATGTTTTCCAGAAACGTGAGCTTTATGTGCCATGTGGTAGTTGTTGATGCATGTGGATGTTTGCAATGGTAGACACTAAAGTAGCTACACCTAAAATCACACGAATAAGCTATGTGGCACAATTGTTATGCTCTAGAAAATGAACAACAATTTTAATACATTGGTAAAGGACTATGAATCAAAATGCAAGTGGTTCCATAATTATTGGAAGCATTGTGAATTAGTTACAATCTAGTGTGTTGTGTGCCATTACCATAGTCAAAGTAAAAATAAAATAATTTTTTAATTAAAAAATAACTAAAAAATCCATAACTTTCACATCGTATATCCAAAGGCCACAAAACAAAGTCCATGCATCCTTCTTCACAGAGGACTTTCCAATGGTACCAAGAATGTGACCGGGGAATTTAGGATTCAAGAGATCTCATTGTAATAAACATAAACAAAACAAACAACCTCATTTAATGTCTAGATTTTCAAAGATGCAAGGTGTAAGAGGCTAAAGTGTAATGTAGGTGATGCCAAAACCCATTTGATGCACGTTAAGAAATGTCACTAGTTGTATCAAAACATATCATATAGAAAAAGTTAAAACAAAAGAAAGTGTACCCAAAATCAACCACTTGTAAAGTCACCACCTCCATAGTACTATAAACAGAGCTCCACACTACCCAACTCCACCTTACACTTCTCCTACTAACTTAATGCTCACCATTTTGGTTATGCTCCCTGTTCAGTTTCCCTTCAAAAAGAGGGGTCAGAAGCCTCCCTTTGCCTTTGGAACCTTCACAAAGATTTTTCAGTGTCTCACAATGGATTGAAGTGAGGAATCAGAGTACAATTACAGGCTAATCCATTTACAAACGGAAGCAAACTTCAGTTTTGAGACGTAGTATTTACAAACTTATAAATCAGAAAACTGAGCATTTCAGTACTCACTTGGCAGAATGCAGAATGACGGGAATGAATTGAAAGTCAGACACCATGATCGGATAAGGCAACCATCGTCTCATCTGCAGATTTGGCAAGAAGCTGAAAAGGACATGCGTTGTGCAAATCGGTTCTACTTCAATTAGCTGTACAGAGTAGTTGAGCCCAATCGAGCAAAGTCATCATAACTGAACGTAGTAATTTGATCACGAGAGTGCAACCATCCTAACCTAGTCTATATGTTACATGAAACAGTCTGATGGGTGTCACTTCAGGCCAGATACCTTGACAATTATGCCCGAATGGAATACCCAGAGCCTTCTCACTAAGAAAGGCACATGCAGTAAATCATTAACTGGAGAACAGAGTTTGATTAAGAAACTCAACATCCGAGGTCATCTTCCCTTTGTACTCCATGAGCTGCTCCCAAATCTGGTGGGTACTGGTACCCAGGTTTCAACATCGGCGACCCTAAATTGTGCCAAGAAACTTGAGAAGCGGGAATTCTGATGTCCCCCACCAAACCTGCTTCATGGCAATGCATTCTTCCACACGAGAAATAGCAAAGCCCCTGCTATTCTCTTCACTATGGGTCCAGCTCACATGGTTAGATTTTGCAGCAATTACTGCAACCCTACAAATCACACCAGCATTTTGTAATGGAGAAAGGCTTGGTTCCTGCTGAGAAGAAACAGTGAGAGATGTCAACAAAGGATTGTTGCTCCTGTGAAGGAGTGGATTCTCTCTAATACTACAAACCTTGGCGCACAAGTGCCACTTCTTGCCCTCCTCGCACCCTTTCTTGGCATCATCCTCTGTGTATCCCGGTCCCGGGCTCTCGTATCCTTGTGTAGAGCGACCATTCTCAAGGTGAAATCCTCAGGTGATGTAGATCTCATCATTTCCCTGGCTGCCAGATGCTATCCATTACAATTTCTCAGCAATTTTAGACAATGTGTCAACTAATGTGGTCAAAACTCCAATCAGCTTATCGCCCTGTTCCTTGCGCAAGGCTCTCTCCAGCTCATTCTCTTGCTTCTGGGCCTCGATCTGAGCATGCACAGTGCGACTGTACATCTTAATCTGGGCTTGCATACTCTCCGTGAAGGCGGCTTGTAAGGTTCGGCTGGTGGTTTCTAACATGGAAATGTAGGGATCTTTTGGTTCGGCTTCTTCATGAATCGGTGCAATTGGATGCTTCCGTTTCTTCAGATTCTTTGGTCGTGCTGCTGCCACTCCTGCCGAACATGATGAATCAGAAAACTGTCTCTTTCTTGGCAATACAGACATTCATGATCGAAGAGACCACACTCCCACCTCCCATTTCACAATCTGTAATTGCAAACTCCCTGCATATCCCGAGAATTTCTCATACTGTTTACAAATCTGGTTAGACAACTTCGACATGTCAACATGTCGAGTGCATTTTGAAGTCCATTTGACACCCCGCTACAGTGCAATTTGAAAGGGTTGAATGAACAACTTGCTGAATCAGAAAAATGTGCACCCGTCACCTTCTAATAAAGATAGCCACAGTACAGCCACTTGGGGTGAAGAACTCGAGCAGAGTGGTGGATGAAATATAACTTATTTTGCAATAACTGTTGCAATATGAGTAGCCTAGTTTCTCTAGGAACCTCAGTGGATCCCTCCCGCTGACAATACATCCATTTACACGGTTCTTGATGTGGCTCTAGACTTTATATCACCTCTCGTTGCATAGAATCATTCATACCAGACACTCAATACAAAAAGGCAAGATTTTGAAAGGTTCCACCAGCATATACCTGTGAGAAGCAGCGGTTTGGGCGCCACAGGGGGTAATCTGATCCCATTCCCGGTAGTCCCATGATCCGCAGGCCTTGCTTGTAGAGGCATCCCACCATTCTCCAGCTGCTGAAAATCCTCCACCGGTTGCACATCCTGATCAATTTCAGAAAACAGTCCATCATCTGTTACAGTAGTCCCACGCGTCCCTCCCTCCAGCAACAATCCCCCGGGATTGTCAAAAAACTCCATCGCCTGATAAACCTCTTGATCAAACCCCGTTGGCAATTTCTTCTCTCGCCTCTCGTCTCCCGACATGGTCCAAAACTCCTCCACTGGGTTGGTTTTGCACCAGTCGCGAATCTTTTTGAACTCCGTGAGGAGATTGAACCATCTCTTCCGACACATCTTCCCGTCACGATCAATCCCTACAGCACGACACGAAGAGGACACGAGGTCCCACTTGTTGAAGTCAGTGAGCTGCTGTGGTCTGCCTTTGAGGCCATTCGTCTTCTGAAGCTCCAGCTCGTGCTTCCGCTTCGCTTCGATCATGACTAGGGTTTCGTGTTTGGACCAACGGGGGCTGGCAATCCGCTTCGCCTTGGGGGATACAGACAGCTTCTCGCGCACAGAATCGTCCATCTCCTCTGGTGTCAGAGTTGCATCGCGCTCACCCTCCATCTAGCACAATCAAAACCTAACTACGCTCGACCGTCTCCCTCTCGAGCCCAATCGAGATTCTAGCTAATTATGCGCCACGAGGAAGGACGCCATACCTGCCTGCTTCTTCTCATGAGATGCCACTAAAACGCACTCCATAGAGTGGCCACCTTGACATCTTAAAAAAAAATTTAAGTACAAACACTCCAAGAATGTCAAAATCGAGGAGACTTGGATTCCCAAGATCACGAAACCCGTATTAGGGTTTAACCCAGCTTCTTCTTGGTTTGCTGAAAAAACAGAACATGGAATCCACACCACGGCTTCCGCAAACCTCACACATCTGATGCCGTGGTTGTCGATTTTTGATTGTCGCAACGGCTGCTGCTCCAAGTGTCAAACCAAACGTAGGCAATCTCTTGAAAGTGAGTGTGTGGAGGCTAAATGTGTGAAATTTCTGAAATCAAATGCTAAAAACGTTTACAAACCTCCGCTACAAGCCTTTGTTCGGAATCTGCAAAGGAAATCCAACTTCAACCATCTGACCTCGTACATGTCAAGGATCTGCTGCAAGCCCTCAAACCACTGGAATTCTTAATGCAATCTATACAGAAACAACATGATCTACTTCGAATCAAAAGTTGAAATGAATTTGAGAATTGCAGGTGCGAAATGGGCGACGTGATTCTAGGGTGTAGGAGAACGCAAAGCATGAGCTTGCGCAACATTGACAGAAGAGAATGGCCATTCTTGGAAGGAGACTCTGGTTAGGGCATCTCCACCCATGTGCGAAACTCCAACACCACCCAGAAGCAGTAACAAACTTTATCCTTAGCCCTTTGAAGTCTGCATCTTTTTTGTTCAGATCTCAGTATGCAAATACTCCTATTTACCTCAGTTCCATCAAATTGGTTATAAAGGAAGGCTGTCTTTTAAGGCCTTCAAAAGCGTTTGGTTTAGTTTTAGTTGTTTAATTATTCAATTCAGATGATTCCAAATTTAAGGAGGTGTTTTTGAGGTTGATTTTGAAAACAACTATCAAGCTTTCAAGGATTTTAGGATAAAGAACTTCATCTTGAATCTTTTAATGACTACAAACTTAATCCTCGAAGGATGCCAAGGACAATAAGCATTTGATCAATGACTTTCTCTCTTACTATAGAAAATACATAGAAGATAATGTGAAGCATAAAATAAAAAAATAGCTGTTTGGTCAAAATTATAAAACTATTTTTAGATTCTCTTCAAATTGAAATTTAAAAATATAACTTCAAAAATTCACCAAAAATGCAATTTCTATCTTTAGCATTTGAATTTTTTTTATATGTCAAAAGTGTAGTTTCTATTGATTTGTGAAAAAATGTGTACTCCCTTTGTCCCACTAAAAACCTACCAAAACCTTCCACATGAGGGATTAATTATATTTTTAGCATTTGTGCCAGTGATACATACATTCAAGAACTAATAACCCATCCACTAGGTCTATACAAAATCTCCAACTTAGGGATTGTCGTTCAGGCATCTAAAACCTATGTAGAAAGTGTCATATTTGAGCATCATTTGTGATTGCTACCAACTTGTCATTCTTGATGATTTAAAAGTTGGTGGCAACAATGGGATTGTAGAAATATATACTTCCAACTTTAATACCGCAACTAGGAAACTTGGCCTTTTTCATAAACAAATTTGCATAGCACCCAAGTGATCACCAAATCCATTCATTTGTCAACACAACTATTTGAAGAAGAAGCAAGTACAAGGTGCCTCATATGGACAAGGTCAAGCATGTTAGGAGAGGAATGCTCCTTGATTGCTTGCCACTTACTCCCACGAGATCATTCAATATGGCCAACGCTTAATCAATAGTCAAAATCAGTAAATGGAGGTTTTTAGTAGAATATAAATTTTGTCTGATTTGGAGTTTTTTAGTGAGACAAAAGGAGTAATATCTAGTAATGAGAACATCAACACTTTCTCCAAATAATAAAAAAATTCAAAATCTAAACACTTTGTGTTCTTTCTCTTATGATTTTTGTTTGACCGTAGAAATCTTAGTTTTGAATATAAATATTGAAAGACAATTTAATCTTTGAAAAGAAAAAGTAAAATAAAAAAATGAAAGAAACAAAAATTATGCTCGAAAATGTTGCTTGAAGTCGAGCAACAATTATAAAATGGTTGCTTGAGCGCTTAGGGGTTAAGACACTTCACTCAAAATTGATTTCATTAAAAAATGTGAATAAACCTTAAAGGTCAAACAATTTTAAGTTTGAAAAGGGCTAATTCAATTAATAATATTATAAAAAATATAATTCAAGCAAGGCCATATTTTATGTCATTGGAATCAATGAAGAAATTTACACATAATGTTAACAAAAATAAAATAATAAGTAGTGTAACCCTATACTATTGTATGCAGGGTTGTCACATTGAGCAGTTTTGGGTCACCGGACAGGACGAACAGATGGGTAGTCTGGATGGTTCAGACGGGCGACCAGAAAAATTTAAGGATTTAGGATTTAGAGCTTTGAATTTGACAATAATTTAAGGATTTGGGATTTAGAGCTTTCAGTTTGACCATAATTTAAGGTAAATTAAGATAAGCTTCCATGATTTTAAGGTAAAGTATCATGATTTAAGGTAAGACAAGTGTCATTAAGGAAATTATATGTTGGATATTTTATTTACCTTAACCCCTAAAGGACCAAACTGCGTTTTTTTGGCAACATAGCAATTTTGGGCAGCTCACTATGGATGGAGTTTTTCTTTTATTTCTTTGAAATTTTCACACAACATGTGCCCGAGGAAAAGCTCTAAGGCCCAACAATTTTGGTAACTTTTGACTACATGGTTAAAAAGTTATTGCATGATATGTGATTTTCTTTTAACTTTGGGCAGCCCGGGCAACTAAGAAAATTTCCTTAAAAATGACTTTTAAAAAAAATAAAAATTTGAAATTGGTTTATTAGATTTTTATCTAAGTGGGAAGCTTTGGATCATCCCATTTTGATCAACGAGTCAAAAGTTATGAGGAGTTTTAGTTTGGTGTAGTTTGTCACTAGTTATAGAATCTATACATTACAAAAAAAGTTTGAAATCCTTTATTTAATTCAATTTTTAATGTTTTTGGAAAAAAACAACAACATTAGTTGTAAATTGTTTATTAAAACATTTTTACCATTGGAATTGAAATTTTTCCATTCCATAAATAAATTTGTTACAGTTTAGTATTTTGGCTCATTTTCTACTTCTTTCTACTTACTATTTTTTTGGTACATGTTGTACAATTCCAAATGATTTGAAAATTTTCAAGCATGTAGCCAACTTGAATTGAAGAATGAATCCAAAGAGTTACAACCATTTGGACTTTGTTTCATACAAATATTGCCTTCTGAAGTGCAGCTGCCCGGATTTTCGCAGTGGTAAAAAAAGGATTTTTGTAACTTCAAACACTAATATCTTGCAATCTAAACGGCGGAAATTTCTGAAATTTTTTCCACATCTTTTCAAATTAGTTTACTAAAAGATCCTACGGTTAAATTTGTCCTAAATTTTTTTTTTTATAAAATTTGGTGGTTGTCTTAAAAATGACAGTTTTAGAGTGGTTTTGGTGAAAACATAGTCAAAAACCTTTAGGGATTAATAACAAGTCAACTACATATTGACTACATCGAACGGATGGTAGTTCTACTGGACATGCGAATCGGACGGACGAGCAGGTAGTCTATCTATCCAATGTAACAACCTTGATTGTATACTGCTTGTGAGCCAAGTGGTCATATGTAATTTTGATATGTAGATTTTCAAGAGCTATGTACTTTTATATATGTTTAAAATGAATTTTTATAAGCATTCATGTAGTAATTATGTATGGTATTTTGTCTACCAAGTTTGACTAAGTGAAACTAAATATTGTTTTGTCATATGTCAAGTCAAGTTGTTCATATATATAAATTATAAAGTGTTAGAGATGAATCCTTGCTATTGAATTATGCATGAAGCCTTTGACTTTGGACCAATAAAAATGGATGCTTAGAAATTAATATTTGACATATAATGTAGCCAATCCATATATATGTATATATATGTATATATATATATATATATATATATATATATATATATATATATATATATATATATATATATATAATTTATTTATTTATTTATAATGATTTAAGGATGAAATAGAGCCAATTTTTTTTTGTTTTTTTTGGAAAAGGCAGATGTAATTGAGGTAGCAAGAACAATCTCTTATAATCTGTAATTACAAACAATCAAGTATTTGTAAGTGAACTTGAGATAATGGAGTTGAAGCCTTGATCTTATAGATTTGGATTTGAAGTTGGATTTGAAGTTTGTTGTTTAGCAAGTTTTTGTTGTGAATTGTAAAATTAAAAGAGTATATGTCATTGTAATTTTGTGAGCAAAAATTGTAGATTTTGAATGATATATTTTGAATCACAACTAGGCATTTAATGTTGTAATGGTCATCTCTTATATTTTTTAAATAAATATTGCACACTTCAAATTAATAATTCTTTTTATAAATAATAGTAATCTAAATATGCAGAATGCATTATTATTTTTTGTAATTGTTACGGATAGATTGGGATTGTAGAATTCTACAAGTGTGTATTTTTTCTAGAAAAAAAAATAGTTTTTGTTTTTTGTAGCTTTTCATGTGACATTTGGAATTTTGGATGGATGAGAGAAGCAATCCAATGCTAGAGACAAAGGAGTTGTTTGAATTCATTGTCATGGAAGTGCACCCATAGCATCATAAAAAAAGATTTCTACTAGGTGAATACTTTGTGCAATGGATAGTGCAATTTTTTGTGGAACTTTTTAATTTATTTTGTCTTATGCAACAAAGGTATGCTATGTCTTATTATAGTTATAGTCACTGTTGTTTTGCACTTGGAATTGAAATCATCTACAATTAGCTAACGAAAAAGCGTAATATGCTTTTGTTCTGGTACCCTTGAAACAAGCACATATAAATGAGTCTCAGCCTTAAGACCTTGCGTATTTCAATGAAAATCCAATGACCCTATGTCTTGTAGTTCCGTTGATGATGCCTTATTCAATGTCAATATTTCAAGAACCATCACTAAGGCTCATATGGCTGCCAAAATGAGTTGATTGAACTTAGGGTTGTTTATCTACTTCATAAACTCTTCAATGTATGTTGTGTTAGTTTCAATTGGCACATTGTGGACATCGACATTGGTGAATAATTTTGAGATTATGAGTTGATTTTAGGTGTCTATTCAATGGGTATAGAAAATCGTAGTTGTTTTGTCCAATTGTTCTCAAATGCTTCTTTTGTCAAACACACAATGTAACAATATAACAGAAAGATGCGTCATGTCCATTCCCCCCGTGCCTGAAAATTTGAGAACCGTTGATTTTAAAATACAAAAAAACCCTCCCCCTCCCAATGTTGTTGATCTTGAAAAACAACTTTATATACGGATATGCATATGATACAATATACAGATGTATGGATATGGTACAAATATAGGTATTATATTAATATTGTACAGATATAAATATTGTATGGATGTAGATACAATACAAATACAAGATACAAATATGAATATGGATAAGGGATATGGATATATCCCATATCAAATGCCACCCCTACCCCCACCTGAAAATTACAAAGGGGTGGGATGGGAGATACAAAAAAAATTAGTTTAATTTAAATATTTTTTTGAGCTCACCAAAGGGAAGGAGTATGAAACTTTTTAATTTAATTTAAATTGTTTTTTGAGCTTACCGGGGGGATGAAATTTGTTTTATTTTGTTTTGTTTTTGAGCTCATTGTCATTGTGACACTTTGTCACAATGACAATGACAATGAGCTCAAAAGATGCACTAATGACATTAACTTAACTTAACTTAACAATTAGGAAAATATAGACCAAGTCAATTTTCTCTTGAGTTGGTTTTCCATTGTGTACAATATTGAGAAATTCCAAATAACATGGATCTTTGTAGTGTCATATTGATGTTTTGAGCATCCACCACTTCTATCTTTTAAAAAAGGGGAGTTATTCAAAATAACATGTTTTGCATATGATCTCTGAGTCTTGCCATATAAGAAGAAGGTGAGCCATGTCACCCATCAATAATAGCAATTTTGGAGGCACTTATAGCAATGGTGACCTTGGTTGCCGTTGCCAAAAGAGTGGTTAGGTGCATGCCTTCTTGTCCCATCTCTCTATCCAATAAATGATGGACGTCCATTCTGCCCACCCACCAATGTTAAATATTTTCTATTTTTCTATAAAATCAAAGAATTTGGCCAATACTAGAAGTTATCCCTTCATATTTATCCTACATGGCGCTACATGCTTAGCTACTGTAGCTATGCACCTAATGGCGCTCTGCTATGTAGAATTCAAGTGCTACACGCTTTGTCCGTTGCCTCTGATGAAATACAACTTGCTCAATAAGGATTGTCAAGGTCTCCACTGCTACATTCTACTTGCAATTTTGAAATCATTGAATCCTCTTTGATTTGTTAGCAAGAACATTTTGAAAATCTGACAATTCTAAGAATAGTAATAATGCTTAACATTTCAATTAGGTGGGGTCACTTGAGCTCTTGCTAAAGCAAAGTCTAATAATGTTATAAATAAGCTAGAATCATCTAAATTTGACATTAATCATTTATTGACATCTAAAAAAAAGCCTAAAGGCACGGGCAAGAAGATACAAAGGCAAAGACGAGTGGACACAAATAAGACACATGAGGTTCAGGGGTTACATAAACTTGTCATAGTGATGGGGTTGGATTTTATGTTGGCCAATAAAAACAACTTTGATTCAAGCTAAAGGTGTGTTGCTTTTGGGTGTTTCCGTGTCCACTTTGGTGGCAGTCTATTATCCATAGTAGGTGCATCTACACACTTGTTTTCAAAATTTTGTATTATATTCATACAAGCTCAAAAAAATACAAAACTAATTTTGTTGGTTTCTTGAACCATTTCCTAACAAGCTCACATCATTTTATTCTGTCAAGACCCTCAAAATCTGCAAATCTTGAATAAGTGTCATGACATTTAGGTGCTTCTATCTTACTCGTTGGCTTCTTGTGCCGCGTCGCCTTGGATTAGACCAGTGCTTTGAGGCTCTGTGCAACACGCGTGTTGTTTCCCCTTGCATGTAGGCCTCATAAATGTGTTGCAACCACAAAGCATCTTGGAATACATAACCTCCTCCCACCAAGTTGAGACACCAGGAGGAAACATGCAAGACTTTACCCTAATTTCTACATCAATGTGGATTTCCTTGACATCAAAACTACTCCCAACCTTGCAGTACACTATTCTTTAACTTCTTCGGCTGAATTAACATCTCACATAGTCACATGCCTAATTCATTAACCCTTAAACGACAAGCCAATCACTGTGGAAATCATTTGTTTGGATACCGTGTGAATTGTTGGCTTAAAACAATGAAAAAGCACTCATTGGAAGGCCAGTTACTGTAAAAGACCTTTTCTTTTCACACAAAATTTGGAAGATAAATAGTTGCACTTCTGTCCTACATGGAGAGATTCTTTGTCATTCCTCTGTGGTGTTTACGGGTTAAAGAGAAAAAGCTTGAGACACTAAGTTTTACTCACCTAGCTTGAGCTATTGATTTCGCTCTCTTGATGGTGATGGCCATAACAAGCTCATTGCAGAAATGGCAGAAAAGGGCAGTTGCACATGTACATTGTGGGTCGATGTTTGGTAAAATCAAACTATCCTCATCAGAAAACTGTGTCTCAGTGAGATATGCTCACTGAGACAATTCTGAAGCGGACATGACTCCTCGTTGACGTTCAAATGAGCAGATGATCTTCAATTCGCAAAGCAGTTTCTTCACCGCAAAGCAAGAGCATCGACTGATGAGACAAAATGTACAATCGTGACCTCCGTCATACAAAATTGAAGCCGTGCACAGATCAATTTCGACAGGAAGTCAAATGAAACTTCAGCTCAAACTGGAATCTTGAGATTGAATGACTTTAGCGTCAACCATCACAACCTCAGCGGCTATGGACTAGCCGTAATTACAAAGCAGGTTATGTTATCTAGAATAATTGCAGGTAGTTAGGACCTAGTACTGAGTTGCAAGCGATAAGGCTGCAATTATTCTTGATGACTTGGCCTATTTTGCGATTACCGGACATGATGTCAATGTAGGAGAGTTGAGCCGTTTGACTTCTTGGATTGCTTAATCCATTAAGGACCGTGGTTGATTTGGGGGTCATGCATTCAAGACGTTTTTTTGGTTTAAAGCTAAACATGAAAAAAATACCAAACTGTGATGCATTCCAGAGATTTGACCTAGCCAATGGATTTTGCATGAATGCATGGGGCTCTACAAGAAAAGAATGACAAATTTTGTATTTGATTTTTGTATTTTCAGTCAATATTTAGTTAGTTTTTTTAACCCCCAAACTGCATGCTAGCACATATTGTCATGGTTCTTGTCCTGTTGCATTTGGTTTGCAATTCCCCACACCCGTCCTCTTTTGTCCATATCCAAATTCATTGAAAAACTCTAGCTACCAATGAAAATGTGTCAATTTCGACCCAAAAGTGGTTGACCGGTCCTTAATGGGTTAATCCTTAAGTGCTCCAACGTCCAATTTCTGAACGATGAACAAATCCATATTCTTGTTTTTTCTTGTTGTTGCTTGGATGAAAATCATTTTAATTCGTGGAGATACTTTATCAAGTTCTTGTCCTATTTATTAGTTGGATTTGGTGATACCAGAGTACATATTTTTCTAAAATTACAAATGTGGAAGTATATGAAGTGGTTGATCAAGCCAAAATTGCATTGAGTCTAGTTCAAAACTAGATTTGTGAAAATGAGGTCATAGATGTAAATAACACAAATTTTTTAAAAAAATCACCATGTCAAGAGAATTTCCTTCAGTGAAATTCATTCCAACAAGTTTTATTTCAAAAATGATAATATTTTGCTAGTAATTGAATTTTGAAGGAATTTTAAAAAATTTCTTTCAAAATCCATTAAAAAATATTGGTGATAGCATTGGTGAATATAACCATATGGATGGAATCAAAAATTCAAAATCTACAACTTTCATCTGTATATCTATTCCAAAATATTCTTCCAAATAGTACTTTATAATGATGTTCCCCAAATCGTCAATTCTAGAGAAGATTCTAGAGGTTCAAGGGTTAACCAATCAAAAAATGTTACAAAAGCAAAAGTCTTGTGCATTTATATTATGATAGGTGGATTCACACTCACTAATTGAATATCCGTTGGTAGTAGTAGAGATTTCTCTAAGTTTTCTTTCACTATTAGACCGATGAAATTTCTACTTATATCCACCTTGTTAAAAATTTGCACAAGGCAAGCAATGAGCATTATCAATCTTAATCCGCTTCTCCTTAACCAATCAAAACACACCATGATGCAAAACTCTTAGGCATTAACATTGTGAAAACACATGCAAGCGCACCCACCTAAGCCTTGTGGGATTGTATGCCTTCCCCTACAATAAAATCTTGGGAGCTACAAACTACAACATCTTTAGATCAGGGGCCATAAACATTGAGCAAAAAGATGTAGACTAAAATATGTTACTTTGAATTTCATGTTGGATCAAAGAACGTACAAAAAATTTGAAGAACTTTATTTTGTGAAACTTAGGTTTGCATATAATTAGAATAAGAACAGTTCTTCAATTACTTGCAGCTTCCAATTGCAACAATTATATGGGTGATGCATCTATAATTCTATTAGGGTCGGTTGCCATTGGGGAGTTGGACCTCTTGAACCTAGAGGCCCAAGTGTTCTCTATTGAGCTCCGATTTCTCCCCTCTCCTCCAATTGGACCTCCAGTCTCTAGTGTATGCATTCAAGAATTGCAAGCTTGGAGGTCTTGGACTCGGCCTTGACTAGAAGCATACAAATACAACTACAAAACAGCTATAGTCCCTACACTTTCAAGGGGAGGAGTATAATTATGCTTAGAAAGGCATAGGGATTGTGTAAAAGTGTAGTGCTCTTATAGAAAAGTAAAAAACTCTACAAATTTTGAGGGAGCTTGGTCGAAGCTAGACTTCCAATAGAAACCACTGGAGCTTTACTCCAGCAATCAATCCCTGTCTAGAAGTTGGAGGTCCAGCTATCTAATGCACAATATAGATTTTGCAAAATTTGAATGTTGATTAATGATTTACAAAATTTGTTTTAAACTTTTCTTTATTATGACAACAAATTCAAAGTAGGATGTTTGAGTCATCCATAATTTAGGTAATCATTTATTATTGATTTTTATTATTATAAATTGACTAATATATTATTAAATTTTGATTGATGTACAATTAGAACTTCTAAGTATTATAACAAGTAGAAATTATTGTTTACAAGTGTTGACAAATCTAAATAATTGCAAATATCATAGATTTTTGCATTTTTATTTGATCATTTGTTTCATAAATTCTTGTAAAATTTCAATTCTTAGGTAGGGTCACACAAAGTCAATTCTAAATGGATATATGTTCATAAGTTTTTTGACACAAGGTGTAAATATGTATCTTCTTGATAAAAATACATTTTTTTTCAAATGGGTGCCTAGATAAAAAAATTATGTTGCTTACAAATGTGGGGGCAATATGTGCAAATTTGTCAAAAATAAAAACCATGTACAGTGCAAAAATGTCACTTTCAAGGGAGTTAAAGTCTCTTGCTTATTGTATGAGGTTGAAAATTTACTTTTTCTAATTTGAAACGCTATAATCTATCAATCTACATAGTCAAAGTTTTGGAATTTTTTTCTATACAATACTTTAGTAGTCTAATACAATTATACAAATTTTTATGTTTGATTTTTAAAATTTAGAATTTTCATTTTTTATTCAATTTCCTAAGCAATGGCAAATTTTGACAATTCATGTCCAAAATGTGCCTTAGTCCTATAAGGGTTAAAAGGATTTGAGGTTTTATAATCTAAAATGCAAAGTAGTTATATAATTTCTTAAACTTTAAACGTTGACCCCTAAAAAACCGGGGCACATTTTTAGCTTACTTTTAAAATAAAAAAAACATTTTTTAGATAAATGAAAAAAAAAAAAAAAAAATTTTACTTCCAATCATAAACTACTATGGAAATGAATTTTGATCATGTGAATTGAAAGATTATAGTGTTTGAAGTTACAAAGAAAAACTTTTTTCTAACCTTGTCCAATAAGGTCAATAGACTTTAATCCTTTCCAAAGTGAGATTATTTTACTACACATGGATTTTGTTTTTATAGTTGCATCCAGTATGATGTTAGATATATACCTACCAAATTACAAAGGTAGAAGAGAAATTTTGCACATGTTGCTAAAAATTGCTTGCCTAACTAAAAAACTTCAAACAACATAGCTTTTGATCCAAACACCTAGTTGAAAAAAAATTATACTCCAACAAAGTAGTACATATCCACACCTTGTGTCAAAATTTAGAACAATCCATTATAAATTGACTTTGTAGGAATCTAGTACTTGAATTTTCAATTGGTTGTTCATGACTACTTGGTCTTTTAGGGATTAATATCTTGAAATATATGTAATCAAAATTTATAGAATTTCTTCCACACATTCTTATTCTAGTCTAGCGCAAGACCCTCCCCCATTAGAAATGGCAATGTTTGAGTGTTTTTGATAAAACATAATCATGAAACTTAAGGGATTAATTTCATTTTGAATTACGATTGACAATTGTGTGAAATAACTACACTAAATAGTGAAATTAGGTTGCCCCACATTAATTTCTTGACGTTCTACACTATATAAATATTTATTGCTTTTTTTATAAAAAATTATTACTTTTGAATTAAGTATAGTTGTAATTGGAACTCATGAACCTCCATGTGTACAAATGGAAATATGTGTAAAAACATTTGTTGACTTTGATGGCTTGTAAAGTAATTTTCTTGAAGTAAGGCGTCCTAATTTTTAAGGCAACCTAATTTCACTATTTAGTGTAGTTGACAAATTCAACAGTTCCTGCACTGTAAGGAATCAGAAAGAATTTGTTAAAAAAAAATTGAGGCGATATTATGGCTGCCTAAGAATGCATCACAAAAGCCCAACATGTCAAGAATGCGACGTTTATAACCCGTTCTGGCTCGCCTCAGCAGTAGTCGCTCATGGTGCCGTTCTCAATAGCGACGTCCAGACACACAGCATTGAGCACAAACACAGGCTTCAATTAATGAGACATGCACCTCGACAGAAAGTACAATGCGGAGAGATCATCACAAAGGTAGAAATTTCGATCAACGTTTGCATGCCAAGAGAAACAATTCAAACGACATGCGAAGCACAATTAATACTGTGAAGAAACTGGCAATCTGGGTTGACTCCGAAGCAGAGGTTGTCATTTGAAGCCTGCCAGCTGCACTGGGAACGCAAGTACCGGTATCTGTACATTCATGGTGATGTACGCGAATCGTTGCTTGAAACCGTGCGTGTGAGAAGGCTCTCCCCAGCTGAAATCCTCTCTTGGTTTGATTTGAACAGAATTGTAATTTGTAAGGTCTCCGCTTAATTTGCGACAGAGACTCTTCTGCATCTGTGCCCGCAAAATGCGTGACTCAACACATTCAAGTTTCTATTTCTGAGCGCTGTAGAATTCTGGCACGGGCTGGCTAGCTGGTTGGCTTGTCGATTTACGACCAAACGGCTCCGAAGGATCGTCCATTCTGTCTGCACCAAAGTCAAAGATTCTCGTCCTCAAACCAGTTTTCCCTTGCACACCCAATCTTTCAATAATTGGCTGTTGTGGATCGGAATTGTTGAATATGTTTTCTGCAGCACACAATGTAATCCGCATTAATCAGTGATCGAATGTTCATCGCAATACACGGCAATAGAACATACGCCTGTATGGGTCGGGCCCATGGAGAATCTTGAAGCTGAGGCTGCCAACAACTTGAATCTGTAGATTCTGACTTTTTAACAGCTGATCCATGTTCGGTAGGCGAGAGAATGTGGGCAGTGCTCAGAACCGACGCATATGGCATGACTAGCAAAACTGAGCATATAGTGGCTTTCACCGACTATCCCACGACCTTCCGGAATTAGGGCCAGCTTCTGGCGGGGGCCTAAGTGTTGCTCTAGTAGAACCACTTCGATTTGAAGGATCCTGCAAACACAACCACCTTGAGTCCTTGAGTTGCGCAGCTTTCTGAGAGTTCAATTCTATACTAAAGATTATGAGGGTAATTCCAAAACATGGAGGTACTCCCAAACAGAGCGCATCATCACTGAGCTGGCTCACATTATGACAGCACAGACACCTCATTCTAGACATTGCAGAATTTAAAGTTTACTTCACATAAATACTGACCACGATTGGTGAAGGAGGATTCAAAGTAGATAAATGGCTATGAAAAGAGATCTGAGAAGCAGCTTACATCTGGCAGAGCCGAGGTATCTCGCAATCGACTCATGATTCGAGCCTGCAGGCGTTGAATTTCAACGTGAAGGCTGTCAACCGCATTGGGATCATCATCTAGTATCATGCGATAAGAAGAGCCTTCCCCTGTCGTTTGCACCATTCCTCCCACCCCACCCTCAGAAGGGTGCACTTGGTCTCTTCCATCTATCAGACCATATCCAGGCTCCGCTATATTTCCTGGCGGTGTTGGCCTTGTCGTCGAAACCAGTGCGAAAGAAGTCTCCCAGTCAGGTTGCGACATATCTTGCCCCTGATACAACAAGACTGAGCGACTCTCCTGATCGAGCGATTCCTCGCTTGGCATCCCTGGTTGCTGGGAAGCTTCAGTACCCATATTCATGTGTGCACGTTCCTTGACGTGAGATGACATGGCCGTATGTGATGCCGAAGGCGACTCTACGTGGTATGACGTCAACGCCGGCTGGGGGGGCACCCGAACTTCTGAGTCAGGTGGCTTATCAAGAGGGGGCGTAGTACCATCTTGGGGTTCAATGCAGTCGGCTACGGGTAAGCATCCAGGACCGTCAGTGTTCAAACATGGCATCTCCCCTTGTCGGTCTTCTGAGTTTGAGGAGGAGGCTTGAGGCACATACCCGTCTGTAAGATCTCTTCCTATCGATGTTTTTCCTTCCAAGTTTGTAACGATACTTTGTTGTTGTAGAGCATTCTTGGTTTCAACGTAAGCATTGCGAATAGACTCCTTCACTTTAAGAGAATGAATCCCCCCTCGTAGAGAAGCACTTGCATCATGATTGAACTGTGGGGTTGCTGACCAGGAACTTAAACTTGAAACGAACGATTTAGTCTTCAAGGCTGCTTGTTCTGTATTTCATGAACATATGCATATCACGGTGCAGAAGATGAGTCAAATATTTTCCTAAAAAATTTGGTTTCCATTCGCAGTTTAAAGTGTTTATGATAGAGTCGCAAGCCAAAGGTTCAATGATTGAAGACGTGGCAGAAAGATTAGATACTTTGAAAAAAGAATTGATACAGAACATGATAAAAAAAAATTAAACACCAGGGCGTGGTCAAGTTTTTTAATTGATTGCGAATTACAGAAGCAACAATTAGTCTCGAATCATCTACTAGGTGTCCAGAAAAAGACCATATTTGTAATGACATACCAGATAGAAGCTTTAGTTCGTATTCCAACTTCCGTACACGACTCTCTTTGAGATCCATTGCTAGCTCTAGATCCTGTAAGTGCTGTTGCGTCTCTTGCACCTGTAACACCAATTTCATAAATACTCTTTTGCGTTTGCTTTTTAAAATCTTTCTATGTATACGAGTTTTGAAAAATGACAAAATCGCGTTTCAGTGCAGCGTCAATGGCATAACGAAAATCTCAATGTGGTTAGAAATAGATTGTACCTCTTGCTGCTTATTACAAAGCATAGACTCCAGCTCTAGGATACGTGCGTCCCTGCATTCAACAGTTTCACACAATGTGCAGTTTGCCACTGCCAATTTACGTTGCACCTCTCCTAACTCCAGTTCGCGCCTCTGTATTGTTCCAAAGCAAGTTAGTAGGGCAATCAGAGCAGCCATGCACCTACATCCTGACGATGATTACGATCTGACAGCAGCCAATACCAGACATTGAAGAAGGGTCTCGCAGGAGGATTGAAGCCATCGGCAGTGATTACTCCAAACATAGAGAAGTGAACTCATAAATTCCTTACCCGGCAATTTCCTTCTAGGGTGGCAAATTGATTCTCACGGTCTTCCAATAGTTTTCTTAATGATCCAGCAATCTCAAAAGCACTTGTGAGTTTCTCTTGAGACTCATCCGATGCTCCTTCAAGTCTCTCAGCGGTTTCTATCAAGGCCTGGGCACAGCAATGAGCCCAGTAGAATTCTATTTAGATAAGTAGAGTCAATATTTATATGAGATAATATTCTATATTATGTGATAACAAATGGGTACAGGAAAGAATATGCTGGGACACAAAGATTAGGATAGGTTCTGTTGATTCTCATGCAACCAAAGATGTATGAAGTTATGCAAATGTGTAATATCTGACAAAAACCTTCTCGTAGGAATCAATTTGAGAATTTCTCTCAGCCAATTGAAGACGGAGCTCCTTCAGAGCCTGTTCCAAGTTTTGAACTTCCAGGGTATGATGAATCTCTCCGGCTGTGTCTTCTGCGTTTTTCATTTGGAGCTTTTTCTGTATCATTATGGTTCCATTAGTGGTGTTAGTTTATAGCAAAGAGATTTAAGATACTAATTACTTGAAATAACAATCGCCCTCTAAAAATTCTTTTAACGGCATTTTTCTTTACGTAATTTAAAGGGTATAATACATTTCGAAGACATAAAGCAGACTTCCTGAGTATACCTGAAGGCTTTGAATCTCAAGATCGAGCTCTTCAGCTCGTACTTGTTGCTGCTCGATCTCACCTTGCATGGAACTTTCAAGCACGGCACCATCTTCTAGAGCACGATGAAGATCCTCCTCTTGTTTCTCCTTTTCACAGATGGTGGTCTTGAGGCATGCTATTTCTGATGCCATTGTGTGGAGACGGTCAATCAATTGAAGATTCTCCACGTCCACTGTCGTTACCTGTTGCTTTTGTTCCTCAAATTGTGCCTAAACAATGAATGGTTCATTTTTAGATAGTTTTGGTCTCGATTCCTTCAAGTCATTACTACCTCACGTGCATATTCAAGATTAAGAGGACTTCCAAGAAAAAGTATTTTCTTCAGCAGAAACTGTTAGAATATGTGATCTGGTATTTTGGCTAATTCACACCAACTTTCTTACACTTATGCAGTTGAAAGACTGGTTGTTACACATCTCAGACAAAGAGCTTGAGGAAGAAGAAAGAAGAAGAATCTACGAAAAAATTCTATACTATGACACTCAAGAGGATCAAACGCATGCATTCCTCTTGAGAGTAACGAATGCTTCAGGGAACTAGAAGTTGGTGGGTCTTCTGAACTCAGAAGTCTCAGCAACTAATGTGAGACGAGAATCAGCTCACATTAATTAGTAGGATCTACCGTAAATGTGAATTCCAAACGTGAATGGCATACGAAGAGTGCTCATCATCCACAACTTAGGAAGTTAGGCACCTGCGCTTCCAGAAGATCCTCGTGAAATTTAGCATTTGCTAGCAGAAGTCCATCAAAAGTGGCATGCATCCAGGCATGCAGAGTTTGGATGAGTAGTGTTCGGCGCCGCCGTACTGCCAATAAGCAATCTAGCTGCATGGCCTTACGCTTCCATGCCATTTGCTCCCACCACCATCTCAGTATTGATTTTGTCAGCTGTACACACAAAAATATTCATGTTCATTACTCTCTGAAGGTTGTGCAACAGGCGGGATTCCGCTGAAGTTGTCAGTGCTCACTTGTTCGGCAAAGGGAGGTTGGGCTACGATGGTTAAAAGGTTTGAGCACAATCTGGTATGTAATTTTACCTTGGATTCTTTCCGTTTTCTATATATTATGGCCCTGTACTCCTGCTTTTTCCTGCATCGATACAAAATATGTGAATAAGTAGAGTTCATCTCATGTGTTTGGGATCTCTAGTACATATGAAAGGCTCCGCAAGAATATAAAATAATAAAGAGCCTCGAGCAGGATCTTACTTAATAGATTTGTATACATGATAGTCACGCCAAAAAACCATTGCTGCCCTTGTAAGCGCCTGGTTTACTTCTGCTGTAGCTCTCTGTTGTGCCTTAACGTAATTTATATTTTCTCTCCAGGTTTGCATACTCTAATGAAATAAGACATCAAGAAAAGATACACATGAGTACCAGAAATCGTACAATAGCAACGCGGAAAACAATGTTTCAACAGGATTTAGAAAGCTTGCACAGATTGAAATATGCCTAAACCACATGACGACAGTTTAAAGTGAATTCTTTGACTATCTGAACCACCTAAAATGTCCGACTATCTAACAAGTATTTGCTAAGAATCATCCTAGCTAGAGGGAATGGATATATGTCTGCTTCAATGTGAACGGGCCAATGTGTTATCCTCAAGAGATGAAGGCTAAGTAGTCAAGAAATTTGACGTTGTCTAACCGAGATAGAAAGGGCACGAAGATAATGTCGAAAAGCCATTTGCTTATAAATGCGCAAATGCATCCGATGTTGAAGAAAATTGCGCCAGCATCTGAACACCCATTGTGCTTGTCTATACGTTCTGACTTGGGTGGCTTGAGATTTGCGAAGCCGGCTGAGCTTCACTTCATTAACGCCACCTTGCCACCTGCACAATGAATATCCAAACTACATCATTTACACTCAGTACAAAGAGAATAAATTCAGTTTCAATTAACTAGTTTATTCATTTTGATTTGTGCAGAATCATTCAAACCAATTTTTTCAGAAGAAACGTCATCCCATCCAGTGGAATCTATACGACTGCAATGGGGATGACTAGAAGAACTCTATTTTGACCTCAAGAATAGATGTCTGGCAGCTTGAACTGAGCAGACATATGATTAAGAAAATCTAAAAATAGAAGAAGAACTACCGAAGTAAAAGAATCTTCAAGGCCGGGAAGATTAGCAGTCTTAATTAAAACTAGAAGTATGAACCACAACAACCATCACCACTCCTATAGAATTGTCAGTGAAGCAAAGAAAGATGATAAACAACCTCCCAAACACCTTAACCAGGGAATAATAAAGCCACCCTCACATAGGTACAGATTCAAAACACACTTCATAAGGAAAAGTAGAGAGTATACAAATGTACATAACCTGTTGAAACCGCGTTTTATAGAGAAATTTTTGCTTAGATTGGATGCCTCTTCATATTTCATGCGGTGAACCCATTTTACATGTATTATGCATCGCCAAGCAGCTATAGCTTGCTTCATTATCATCTTGTTGATATGTGCGTGCACAGCTGCAAATTTTTTCTTCTTCGGTCGTGCATATAATTTGAGCCAGTCTTTCCACAACCTAAAATAATAACGCAACGTCATTCGATTGTAGTGCCTCGTGGCTTTAGTCGTGAGAAGTTTCTCTTCTTTCGGTGGCAACTTCCATTGTTTTACAAGCCATGACCACGCACCGAAGTAGTTCTGCTGGCACCTCCGATGCCAATGGTTGTCCGCCATTACAAATCGCTCTGGATTGAGGCGTAAGCGCATGATATATTCCACCCAAGCATGCATTCCATTTTTCACTCGCGCAAGTGCTTGTCTTTTCAATGAGAGATCTCCCTTTTTTTTAGCAATGGTGCTTAACCTCCATATTCTCCAGCATGCTTGAAACGCGGCCTGCAATTCTCCAGTGAATTATGTGAAATGAATAAGCAACATGCGCAGCATCGATGCTTAACCTGACCATACATCAGTCCCTTGTAATCGTTGCAATCAACGAAAGTCCTTGCTAAACCCTTCGCCATCTGATTGTAAAGCGGAAAATGCGGAAAACATCGAAGAAGAAAATTGGAAACTTTGGGGTTGAATGTACTATTCAAATGAACCAGCTGTGTCAACACACATGCTTCTCAAATGCACAAAATTTTGAAGATGCATTTCATCTCTTCATCGAAAGAAGATAGTATCCTACCACCGATATCATAAGTTCGGGAGACAGCAAGAGCTTTCAACTACCAGAAAGAAAAATAGTCACATTTTGAAGGGTTCTAAAATACCTGGCATTGTCGGTTGTATGCTCGACGCATTATGCTTGCGCGATAAGAGGCCATCCGCAAATATTGGAGTATCTTTTTGCAACAACGTTGTCTGTACTGCCTTTCGGCGTGTACTACGTTAGCCCTAACAATACATTGCTCCCTGACTCCCTTTTGAAAATTTATGAAGGCCCGACGGGCGACTGATTTCTTTCCCATTCTGTCCAGTTTTTGATCCAATTGCTCCTGTATTTTTATAGGGGTAAGATTGACAAGTTCTCTGACAAGCACCATCAACCTACGATTTTGCAAGGGCTTGTGAATAAAATAGAACCTAGACCATGGAGTATCATATAAATGATTCGCTAATTCTGATACCTGTATATTATAACAAACTATATAAATCTACACAGGAACTAAAATCACTTGAAGGCATACATGGGGGGTGGAGCCATGGGGGTTCTCAATACAGGGAGACTCAACAGTTTATATCCTTTACCTTTAGAATTAGGTCTCGAAGCTCATTGCTATAATCATCTGCTTTCTTCTTCAAAAAAGATGTTTCCTCAGCAAAAGTTGCAAGCCGTTCCTCGAGTTTGGCCTTGACGTCAAGAGTGGATAAAAGCTCCGCCTGCACAGGCCAAAAGCGTAATTTTAAGTCCTATGCATTCTGTGCATTGACATAACAGAAAAGGTTGCAGTTCAGGATCCCCTGTTCTCTTAGTTCTCCCAAGCACAGGGCTCATAAATATGCTCATAACAGGAAGCCGAACTATTTTTAAAATGGGATGTTGCTATCGTACATAATGATGCGCGCAATGTTCTCTTTCAAGCTACTTTCTCACTAAAACTTAAAATCACAAAAGCTGAACATACAAGGCAAACCAGAGAAAAACATCCACTGACTATGCCGGTTCACCTGAAGCTGATTGACTTTCTCCTGAGCTTCGGCCTTTTCCCGCAAATCTTCATTCATGTTCTGTATCCGATTTTGGAGAGCGGATCTCTCAGTTTCGAACTCCTGGACCCTTCGTTGTAGAACACTCTCCACTTCCTTCTTCTCTTTTTCAAGAGCAGTTGCTCTGAAAAATATAGTACCAATTAGGAACTCTCTATAGTGGTCACGGGATTGCCATGCCGAGATATTAAGGCAAGAATATCACAGGGTCAGTTCATGACAACATATCGGCATCCTAACAGGGATGGAAAAACGTTGGCAAGCTAGTTATGGACCTGTCAACGAAGAGCATATAGCAGCCGTCGTTTGACTAGTACGAAACCGAGAGTAGTTCGAAAGTGAGAACTCGTTTGACTAGTACGAGAATCGGGCTCTACCTTTGAGCTAACCGACGCTGCAGCTCAAGTGTCTGCTCCATATCCTCATGGAGAGTATTAAGCTCGCCCTCAGCTCTCTCCACGTTTTCATGATTCTGTTTCATGTACAGCTCTAGCCTGCGAGAGTGTGCATACGCCACATAGCATGATTAAATTATTTGTAAAATTGTCGCACAGGCCCGAGTCAATCACCTAAAGATATGATTGCCAATTTTGATGCACCATTTCCAAACTGCAACACAAGGGACTCATATACATTCCCCTGTCTCACTTTCCCTGTGTGAACGACTTTTCTGCAGAAGAAAAGTCACAGGAAAGTCATTCACACAGGGTAAAGTGAGACAGGGGAATGCATATGAGTCCCTTGTGCGAATATGATAATGAAATTTCAAATGTCCCTCCTATTAGCCCTTGTCAACATACACTCTCACCATTGTCACTCATAGTTATAGACGGTTAGAGGTACTACATGAACTTTTTGTTAACCAGATATAGCATCCTCTACCTAATTATACATTGGCATAGGCGTAGATTTTTATCTGACATTGATTATCAAGCTATGGTAAGTGGAATTTTATAATTGCATGTGAGATAAGGGATACAAAGCTGCAAATGAGAACAGATCTGGACAAAGTAAGAGGACCTTTCTCGAAGTTGCTGATTAATACTTTGCAACCGCTGCTCGCCATCAATATGAGCTTCTAAATCAATCTGCAAAGCCGCCACTTGGCGACGCAAAGTAGCAGCATCAGAAGCGGGGGGCACCATCAAACCTTCCGCCCGCAGGCGCGGTCCGACTCGAAGCGTCGATTGATGCTGCCCAACAGGCGGGTGGCTAAGATTGCTTCCCATCCTAGTGAGAGAGCTTGCAACTGGACTCCCTCCAGGAATGATAGTGGACGTAGGCTTGCTAAATGCCACTGTCTTGTTCATCCCTGGGCTGGACCCCAAAGGACTTGTTCGGCTAGAAATGCCGGACCCGCTTGAGCATCCAAAATTGTTTGCCGGAGCATTCTCCCCTCCGGTTTGTGACTGCGTATAAAAGTAGACATATTCTCAACTGCTAACTGAGATGGATTTGAATCAAGAGATAGGAAAACCCCAATTACCAAGCTCAACGTCAGTCATGTCTTTTAAATCCAGTACTTTGTAGCTTTAATTAAAATTTACGTTGGTCCACGTAATTAAATTGTGTTTATTGTGCAGCTTATCAAATTGATGTAACATGTCCTGCAATCAGATCGACAACTCCAATGCAAAGAGTAAGACACTAACCTAAATAAACAACCAGAAATCCAAGTTAGCATGCGCAATATCGAACGGTAAGGCAGCATACCGAGCGAGGGGAATGATAAGGACTCCGAGAATTTGAGGGTCCAGCCTGTGATTGGGAATTGTCCATCGCTTCATGCAGATATCTCTGAATTGAAGAAAGTAACCTAAAGTTGCTCTGAAGCCCGCATCGATTTCTGGAGTTTTAATCGGTTCGACTGGTACAAGACTCTGCAAGTACAATTTCAAGTGCATTAACGTCCTTGATCTTTACCCAAAAAGACTCCAATGCGCATGAATGCTCTTGTCCACAAATCTAAAGTGCCTACAGTAAGATCAAAGGTATTAGCTCACTCAGTTTGAAATAGGCTTACACTGGAGTTTAAGCGAGTCCAAGAGGAAGAAGCTGCGGGCATTTTATGCAATTGCTCAACTTAGTATTCCGCTCTTGAATTCCAGTCTTCACTGTCAAGAACTCGGACACACGAGTTACTGAAAATATTCATCTTCATGAGGCCTGAGCTCCCCATGGTGAGCACGCAGTAAAATCCCCTGATCTACGATTGCTAATTTGACGATAATAAATTGTTGAACAAGCCACTTCCCTTCCAGTAAAGTTCACGCCAACAGCGCCCACTGCAAATTGGGAAGGAAGCGCAATTTCTGAGCTTCGAATATCACGCAGACACATGCACCTCCCTCCAGCTTCGATGATTGATCAAAACTTGACGTATCCTAGTACAGAAATGGTATCCATAGACGAATTAGGAACAAACAGAACAGTGCCGTAAATACTGAAAACTCAAAATATTCACAGAACGCGAAGTTCAAAATTCTCTCACTCTACAATAGAGGTTCAAACCTCAGCAATCCAAAATCCAACCCAAAATTCACCTTCCTCAGGTCTTAGAACCTGTTGAACGCGCTAAAAAAACGTAATCGTCAGCAAAAATGCCTCACTCCTGTTACGCCATTTGACCTAATCTTATAGATCCAGCTGCATACGAATATCCAATAAACCCTAACGTACACCAAACTCGTCCCTCGCAATTTCAACTTCCCCGCTCAAACTCTCCCCCTCCCATTTCCGCCAACAACTAAAAACCCTCAGTCCTCAATGCAACAACAAGCAACTTCCAAGCTCAGTCACTGCAAAATCAACAAGTTCTTGTACTCCCAAAGAATACTTCCAATCTACTTGCAAGCATTCCATGATGGAAATAAATCACGAAACACAGCTGCATTCAAAGCTCGGCCCCCGCACCTCCGATCCGAAGCTTCAAAAAGATATAAATATATATGTCTCTATCTCAATCGAAAAATTTAGTCTGTGCAAAACTTGATGCAGCGATTGTTTTACAAACTCACTTCGGAGTTCGGAATCGGGTAGACCTTGATCTTGAGCTTCGATTAACGAAGATTGGCGCAGAGGTCCAAGACGAAGGGCCTGCGAGTCCAAACGGCGGTTAGTCCTCGAACAGTGACATGTTCTGCGTGGAATCCGACGTGGCTGAAGAGTTGGTGAGGAATCTGAGTTGGAATCTGCAGAAATAGGAGGGGCCAAAGCCTATGTGTTTGTGGCCACCGGGACCCACTCTACGATAAAAAGGCAAACAGAGGGGGAGGGAAAAAAAAAGAAAAAAAGAATTGAGTTCTTAAATCAATTAAAAAATAAAAATTTTACATGGATATCTTAAAGAAGAGATTTTGACCTCTTGAATCATTATCAATCAAGAATGTAGAGGCTTTGTACCCTTTATTTACTTATGTATGCAAAGCAAAAGTTGAATAAAATAAAAGTAAAAATACAATGGTAACAGTTTTTCTAGTTTGTTTTGTATGCAACGTTGAGATATCTCTGGTTGTGTGTTCATTGGTCATTTTCTTTATACCATTGGAGAGCTTGACTCAACAAAGGTTGTACTAAAGTTGCATCATTGCTTTTGGACATATGTTGAACTTGTAAGCAATTTTTAAAACCAAAATATAAAATATAGGAGTTTTTGATGTCATTATTGGCATTACCTAAAAGCTCTCAGTGAGTAGAATGCACCAAAGTTGTTTTGTACTTTGGGTTCTTATGTGTAAAAGTTATGGGTTTTCAATTGAATTTTTTTTTTATAAATTTAATTTAATTACCAATAACTTATTCTAAAAATTAAAAATTAAAAGAATACATAGGTAAATCATTGAAAACACTTAGATAAGTGCACAACGCCACACAAGTTGTTTATAAGTCAAACTTTAAAAACTAAATTCATCATAAAAAAATTTTAAAGAGAGTTTTAAAAAGAATGACATTTTAGAAGAAAAAAAATCTTAAATTCAATTCATAAATCAGTTTAATATTTTTCAAATAATTAAATAAATCTTCAATATGATTTTAAAATATAAAAATTAAACATTCTAAAACAATGTTCAATACACTATATATATTTCAATTTAATGATAAATGTATACTTTTGGCCGTTTGGGGGGGGTTTAAGATATTTTCAAATTAAACAAATATTTAAATCATTAAGTATTATTGAAGAAAATAAACCAACAATGATAAATTGATTACAAATTCTATATAGTGAATGAAATTATCTCAAATCAAGTGGAAATAAATGAAATCACATAGTGACGTGAAGGAATATAAAATGATTGCAATTAAAATTGTCATTTTATTTCTTTCAAAGAAAACATGTGCTCAAATAATAACATATATAAACAAAAATCAATGCTTAGTAAAAAGCATTGATATGACAACTAAATTTTCTAAATCATCATAGTTTTACATGTATGATAAATCTATATATGAAATGAAATACACATAAATTCTAACATGAGTTCATATAATATCTACTATATTTTTTCTTTTATCTTTGTTCTCTTCATCTTTCTTTTTTGTTTAAATTGAAAATGATCTCAAATCAATTTTAGATAAAGAAATTAGAATTTAGAAGGAAACTATATTTTCTACCTCACAATAATATTTCCATCGTATTACAAACTTTTCCCAATCAAACGTAGTATATTTGATTGGTTAAATATGTTTATTTTCATTTTGATGATGCAATAAATATGAAAACAACTAAGTCTTTTTTCTTGGAATATGGAGCGCCTTTTGTTGTAGATAGGATTAATTGTTGAGTTAATGTTTTTAAGACTTAAAAGTTAATTAAAAATTGTAGGCTTAAATATAGATTTTGATCTTGGTACTTGTAAAGATTTTGAATCAACCAAAGGCAAGAATGTTGGTAAATCTGATATGATTTCAAGTTTAACTTGTGTCTTGACCTCTTTAGTGATGCCTTGCTAAATATCACCTACAACTTCAAAATTAGAGGATGGTAGAATTAAAAGTTGAGTTTGCAAATACTTATACCGTCTTCTAAGTTGTTCATGTAAATATTTATAAAATCCCAAAATACTGTTGGATGCTAAAGCATTCCATTTATTCATTGGAGCATTATAGAAACTTTCCACCAAATTGCCTTTGACACAATTTGCTCATCTTTTACTATAGTCAATAGTACTCCATCTAATGATAATATAGAGTATTGTGAAGTTGGAGCTCAAACATTTTCCACAGAAAGAATACTAGGAAGGTCATGATGCTTACATTTTTTTTTTCATGAATGACATGTGTTGCACCAATATCTTACATAACTTGTGCTTTTTATCTAAGACATGAAGTTGTTGTATAAATGATGTTGATATTTGTACTATAGTTTGAAATATAGTTAGGAATTGCACCATTGTGACCATATCAAGTAATAGTTGTTTTAAACTTTGCAATGGTTTAAGATGCAAATAAACCTTGAAAGAAAAATCACTCTATTGAATGGCAGAAATGCTTATCCTCATGCGCACACACAACTGGTACCAAAAAATCATGAAAACCTAATACCACTTGATAGAAGTAGTCAATATTTGTTGGCTAAACATTGCAAGATCGCGATCAATTATTGGGTTTAGCTACAAGTCTTTATGAAATTTAATGGAAAAAATGCAATTATTCAATTCAATTTCAATTGGAAATTGGTAAAAGTTGTCTTGTAGCTATTAGAATAGCAAAAGTGTTGCTGAATTTGCTAGAATTGGCAATGTCAACCTAATTCTTGAATCTAACTAGCGAATATTGAAATATTGAAAAGTTGGTTTACTTTGACCTATCAAAAATTAAAAGTGACAACCTCATTGCAGCAATACTTAGCAATGACCTAGCAAACGATTGAAAACTCACACATGCTCTCATTCAACATGTAATCCGTTGAACTTCATCACTTTAAAGATATTGTCCTATTTTGACTTGTCTAAGAGTGACATCCCATGGCCTTAGACTTGTACATTTCTGTCATTCGATAGAGTGATTTTTCTTTCAAGGTTTATTTGCGTCTTAAACCATTGCAAAGTTTAAAACAACTATTACTTGATATGGTCACAATGGTGCAATTCCTAACTACATTTCAAACTATAGTACAAATATCAACATCATTTATACAACAACTTCATGTCTTAGATAAAAAAGCACAAGTTATGTAAGATATTGGTGCAACACATGTCATTCATGAAAAAAAAAAATGTAAGCATCATGACCTTCCTAGTATTCTTTCTGTGGAAAATGTTTGAGCTCCAACTTCACAATACTCTATATTATCATTAGATGGAGTACTATTGACTATAGTAAAAGATGAGCAAATTGTGTCAAAGGCAATTTGGTGGAAAGTTTCTATAAATAATGCTCCAATGAATAAATGGAATGCTTTAGCATCCAACGGTATTTTGGGATTTTATAAATATTTACATGAACAACTTAGAAGACGGTATAAGTATTTGCAAACTCAACTTTTAATTCTACCATCCTCTAATTTTGAAGTTGTAGGTGATATTTAGCAAGACATCACTAAAGAGGTCAAGACGCAAGTTAAACTTGAAATCATATCAAATTCACCAACATTCTTGCCTTGGGTTGATTCAAATTCTTTACAAGTATGAAGATACAACTAGTTGAATCTGGAATTTTAAACATTACAAAAAAAAGTTATTTATTATTTTGACATTATTAACAAAATAAAAATTATAGATTTTTACTAAGAGAAAAAAATATTTAAAGATTATATTGTATATTTTGGATGTTATCCTAAAAACTTATGAAAAGCTAAAGATGCTTCAAAATTTTAATAAATTGATTGCAAATTGATCCATATGCAAGGTAATAATGATGCTTTTAAGGATGGTTCCTATTAGTATTCTAAATTCAATTTATTGATGCCTATAATGAGTTAGAAAAAAATCTTATTATATTTTCATTTTGTAAATACCTATATTGAACAAAAAAATATCTCAACGTATTTCATCACAACAATTAGAATAATCAATCTAAGAAGTCTCTAATTTGACATCACAACAATCAATTTTTTCCAAAAAAATCCTTTATGTGCTAAAAAATTGAATCAAATGTTGTTGACTATATCATTTGGTTTGTTAAATGCACTTGTATTTTTTGTACTTGTTGTTCTAGCTCTTTTTTTAGTTCCTTAAATACAAATGACTCTTAATATTCTATATTTAAATTGTGATTCATGTTCAAGCCGTAAATACATATTTATGAAAATACAATTAACCGTCAAGAATTATTATCATAACATTTTGTTTATTGAATTGTAGTTTAACTTTTAAAGATTTTTAAAAAAAATCCACATATGCCCAATTGAATTTTTTTTTGTAACGAACCATCTTGAAAAGGTAAACAACAAAATTTACTTTAAGTTGCATTTGAAAACAAATAAAAATGCCTAATAATTGCCATATATATAATATAATATTATACAACTAATTTACACCAATACATAAAACTAAAAGAAAAGAAAATACAATTCTTTCTTTTTATACAAATAATAAAAAAAAACAATTAATTGAAATAATCTTCTAAGTTTGAGATGCTATAGAGAAATATTAGTGAAATATTAGTGAAAGTTTTACATTTATTGAATCAATTTGATATCCTTCTTTGTATGTTTTCAATAGCCATCCATAACATAATTGGCTAATTACATGACTAACATCCATAACATAATTGGATGATTATCTATTTTCTTCCTCTAAGCTTTCAAATATTTAATTTAACAAAGGAGGCACAATGGAAATACCTATAAAAAGAAAAATACAGTGAGGTCATAGATTAAGTCTAAAGGACGTACGTATGAAAAGAAAAATAAGGAACTGACTACAACTCCTAAAAGGACAAGTGATGTATCTACTACGTTCACTTCCTTTGAAACAGTTCCTTCCATTTCAGAATTTTTTTCGACTTTGGGTTCAACTTCAAGAGTTTCTTCAATTTCTTCAATTTCTTCAAAATCCGAGTTTGAGCCAATGGACTCCATTTCAGAATTTTCTTCAATTTCCCAGTTTGAGTCAATGGATTCAGTTTCATAATTCTCTTCAACTTCCCAGTTTGAACCAATGGATTCAACATTAAGAGTATCTTCCATTTCATAATTTTCTTCAACTTCACTGCTTGAGCCAATGCATTCAACTTCAAGAGTTTTTGCAATGTCAAAAATTTCTTCAATTTTGAGGTCTGAGCCAATGGATTCAACTTCAAGAGGTTCTTCCATTTCAGAAATTTCTTCAAATTCAAGGTCTGAGCCAGTAGATCCATACCCTGCATGATAATCAATTAACTCAAATTCTGACTCAAAATCCATCCATTCGGACAACTGAGGATGATAACCAACAATAGACTCAGCAAGAGACTTGTTTCTGTTTATTTTACCCATCTTTGCAAACCTCCAGATGAAAACCAAAGGCCACACAAATGAAACAAAAGATAACAATATAAAGTCGTGACCCCCTTAATATACCCAACCATTGTCCAAAATAAAATAAAAGGTATAAACGTAAAAGATATTAAAAAAAAGTAAAAGCCAAAAAAACTAATCATTGGTAAAGAGAAAGGTGAAAGTAAAAGTCAATACTAATGAACATTGCAAATTGTGCAATAACAAGGTATAGGTACAGTACAACAAGCTCACAACTGCATTGAATTACCGTCTGTATAATGGCACCAAGGAAGAACCTAACTCTAGATTGCTTCATTCAAATTGCAGCTCTCCGTTGATCTCCAACAAAATCGTGGGAATGGCTAGACTACACCCACCTCTATTGGAGTGAATTGAAAAACAAAATTAGAATCACTACAACTACTATAATAACCGGGATGAAGCTCACAAGGTACAGGAAGCTAAAGCCCTGCAATCAACAACCAAGGCAACCGAATTTCAGAAGGTTCACAAATCCAACGCTCAAAATCATTGTTAGTTAGTTTGTTTATGATCACAGGGACAGTCACCACATGAAATTGTTACTCCCCTTTTAATTCATTTTTACTTTTAAAAAAGAATTTAAATGCAAACCATTACTTCAAGATGTAGAACAGAATTTTCAATAAAAGTAGACTACCAGTATTTTAGGAATTTCGACATCCTAAACATAGACATCATCATAGAGAGAAATTTTCATAATCATAGGGAGGTCTCCCTGCATTCGCAATGATCCTCTAGAGGCCTCTCAATGATACATCATAGCCAAGCCATTGTCTGATCGCTGTGAACATAAAGAGTCATTCCTGGTTTTGCCTATCGGTAAAAGTTTCTAAAACAGTCTATTTTTGCTTACTGAAAACACTGTTGTAGTTTTAGTTTAAGGAGAAGTTGAGATGAGAAGGCTTACCACGATAGGAGGAACCATGTCACTGAGGTCCTTTGGCGCTTCGCCAGATTCAATCTCGGTTGCTGCATCCCAGTCGAGCTTGGCTCTCTGTGCAGACATTTTGGGGTCCACTCCAGTGGGTGTCACTTTGGCATAGGGACTAGCTGAGGGGTTCAAATCAGAGATCTCATCCTGTGAAACCATGCCATCCAAGTCAGCAGAATTGAAAAAAAAATCAAGAAGACACTAATAAGAGAACAATTGGATTCTTCTTAGAAATGCAGCCATTCTCAAAAAGGAACGAAGGATAGAGGAAAGAAACCTCAAGGTTAGGTCAGTTTATCGTGATTTTTTGAAACTTTTTTTGAAGATAGAAAAAATGATAAGCTTTGTGGGAATATAATTTTTTTCACAATTAGTGCTTGGGAACAACAGTTGTGACCAAATAAGCTCAAAACAGGGGACGGGGGGGGGGGGGGACGGGGGGGGGGACCTGGGCAGCATAAAAAAATTGCAAAATTTTGAATTTTTGAATTTTCTTTTTCTTTTTTCTCATAGAATATATTTTTTTCTATCGGGAAAGCTTTTATTCATTTCATTTGGATTTGTTATGAGAAAGTTATGGACATTCTTGTTTTTCGGGCAATTAGAGCATCTTCTTGAAAAAAATAACTTCTAGGATTCATTTTTGAATGCAATTTTTCAAATTTTTCAAATTTTTCTTTTTTGCATGGTTTAGCTTACTTGCTAGAACAATCTCACCATTGGAATTAGTGCATTTTAGTTCCATCTAAAACATATGAATATTTTAGAATTTCCTTCTATCTTGTACCTATTTCTACTTAACAAATTTTTTAAGATTGATAATTAAGTTTTTTTAAACTTTCTTTTCTTTTCTAGACTTTCAACTGAATTTTCTATTGTAAAGATTTAACCCCTATACGTCCAAACTGCCTTTTTTTTGGCAACATAGCGATTTTGGGCAGCTCATTGCGTATGGAGTTTTTATTGTTTTTTGCTGAAATTTTCACACAATATGGGAACAAGGTTTATCTTTAAGGCCCAACAATTTTCATAACTTTTGACTTCATTGTTCAAAAGTTATTGCATGATCTGTAGTTTTCAATGCTCGACGGGCAGCCCAAAACAAAATCTAAAAAAAAAACTTTTTTCAAAAATAAAAATTTGAAATTGGCTCTTTAGATTTATATATACTTGGAAAGCTTTGAATCATTCCATTTTGATTTATTAGTTGAAAGTTATGAGGTGCTCTAGTTTGCAGGTAGTTATGGATTCCCTACTCAAAAATAAACTTTGGAGTCCTTAATTTAACTCAATTTTTAATATTTTTTGAAAAAAACAACAACATATAATGTAAATTGTTTATTACTATATTACCACCGTTGGGATTAGAATTTTTTAATTTTATAATTAAATTCTTAACAATTTAGTGTTTTGAATCATTCTCTACTTCTTTCTACTTGCTATACTTTTTCTATATGTTGTACAATTCCAAATGATCTAAAATTTTTTAAGCATGTAGCCAACTTGCCTTGAAGAATGAATCCAAAGAAGCACAATCATTTTCAAGATTTTTTCATACAAATGTGACCTTGTGAAGTGCAGCTGCGCGTATTTTTACAGGGCTAAAAAAATGAGTTTTGTCACTTCAAACGTTAAAATCTTGCAATGTACACGGTGAAAAATTCTGAAATTTTTTCCACATATTTCCAAACTAGGATACTACAAGATCCTATGGTTACTTTGTCCAAAAATGTTTTTTTATCTAAAATTTGGTGCTTGTATCAGAAATGGCAGTTTTGGACTGTTTTTGGTGAAAACATAGTCTCCGACGTTTAGGAGTTAAAGCTCAAAATGCTGTAGTGCAAAAATTTTAAGTTAAAGATGTTTGAAGTCAGAAAATCTAGTCCCACAATGTGCTGAAAAACTTGTTTTTTTCACTTTAAACGCAGATATCTTGCAATCTTTGCGGTCAAAAATTCTAAAACAATTTCCACACATACTTATATTAGTTAGGTGTAAGATCTTACAGTTAGATGTGGAAAAAAAATATTTTTCAAATTTTTTTACTCTTTGATATAGAAATGGCAGTTTTGAGTGTTTTTTGGCAAAAAAAAGGCCGTGGGCCTTTAGGGGTTAAGGTTGTAGTTAATATAAATTTTTTCATTTTGGAAGGCATTCAAGGGAAAAAAAATTCAAGGAAAATTCCTTGACTATCATTAAAACAACATTCCTCATATCTTTAACCTCATTAATCATAATTAACTGAATTAAAACTATTCTAAATGTGAATCTTTTAAACTCATCCAAACCTTCCAATAGTTATTTTTAATTTTGAAAATATACACTTTCTTGTTGCCCAAAAGTTTAATCCATACTATGTGACATTGTCTATTTTCAAAAAAATCAAGAATACTCATTGGAGGTTAAACTATTGTGCAAGATCTCTCCTTTTTGCACAAAATTCCAAGGATGAACAATTGGACTTTTATCTTACATAAATAGATTTTTTTGTCATCCATTGGACAAAACACGTCCTTAGCATCATTTGAGTTTTTTTTAAGTTGTCAAAATAATCAACTACAAACTTATTTATTTTGCAATTTGACTTCTTGACTAAGGTAGAAGTCTCAGAAAGTGCTCATCTAAGGGAAAAAATACCTCTGTTCAAAAATAGGTGGACCCAAAGTTTTTTTACATTTTCGTGGAAGAAAGAGAAATGAGAAATACAACACTGAAAATTTTAAGTTTAATTTTTTGACTTGAAATGAATAAGATATCATTTTTTTAAGTCAGAGGTGCATAGGTCCCTGTTAATGCTCATAGGTGCAACTATAATCAATCAAAACATGCCATTGAATGGAGCCAATGAGTTTAAGAATGATCCTAACCATGCCTTTAAATGGAAACAATGTTTCTAAAAATGATCCAATGTACGTTTCCATTCAATTCACTCCCAATTGTAAATCAAAATTTATTGGAACCACTAAACACCCCAGGGTTTCTTCACATAGTTTCAAATCCAATTCAGAGTGCTGTAACTTTTGCATATGATGTTTGAATTCAAAACAAATTATTGGAAAATTTGCGTTCTCTCTTCTAGTTTGTGTGGTAAAATTTTCAGATCAATACAAAATGTATTGATTTTTTGGGAGCCAATCAAAGCTCACAGGTTCAAGTTGAGTCCACAAAACTGCATTTGATGGCTGAAACTTCGGGGGCTTGTATCTCCTTCTTCCAATGTTATTTTCCAATAAAATTTGTTGGGTTATGTTTCCCTTGAGGTCTAGTTGTTGTAGTAAGATTTTCATGTCAATCCAAAATGTTTTGAATTTTTGGGAGCAATTCGAAGTTTAAAATCCCGACATTTTTGGATTACAATGAACTTTGGCGGCTTGTTTCTTCTTCATACAATGTCCGTTTCTAATTATAAAAATTGGAGAAGTTGCGCATGCTAGTCTAGTTTGCATGGTTAAAATTTCACATCAATCCAAGAAGTTATGAGCGACTGAGAAGCATTTTAGTAGAAGGAGGTTCAGCCTCAGATGTGTTTTTGCAGTTTTTCTTGCTATTTTTTGACATTTTAAAATCATGTTGCATGCCTTACCAAATTTAGGTCTTTATTATGAGTAAAATCACACATGATGATGAACCATGTCACCTGTTCAATAGCCTAAAATCACACACATGGGTTGGCAGTTTTTCACGAAATGAAGTAATTTCTATTTCTACATCCCATGTGCACTGTTTTGGACACTTTTGTAGGGGCGGTTCTTAA
Organism: Antitrichia curtipendula; assembly: GCA_951230915.1. Taxonomy (NCBI): domain Eukaryota; kingdom Viridiplantae; phylum Streptophyta; class Bryopsida; order Hypnales; family Leucodontaceae; genus Antitrichia; species Antitrichia curtipendula. The sequence continues at coordinate 18,632,226 of OX579641.1, forward strand.
TGCCCGAACTGTTTTCGAGCCTCCTCCTATATCTTGAGGAACTCCCGCCACTCTTGCACCTGAAATTGCATCCGTAGGAAGTATCCCCAAATGAAAGGCTCGTTTTGGTTAATGAAATGGTATTAATAGTGTGTTTTTTATTAAAGTATTTAACAGCTAGAGAACTCCTAATTCATGATAGTTCTATTGCCATTTGATTGCTAACTTATCAATGAAGTGGGTGTGATGGATGGGCAATGGGGGACAGTCTCTTGTTACGAAACAACTACCAAGTTACGCTAACAACAAATAAATTTATTGGGGGGTTAGGGGACAAATCTCAAATCAATTTTAGATAAAGAAATTAGAATTTATAAGGAAACTATATTTTCTACCTTACAATAATATTTCCATTGTATTACAAACTTTTTCCAATCAAACGTAGTATATTTGATTGGTTTAATATGTTTCTTTTCATTTTGATAATGCAATAAATATGAAAACAACTAAGTCTTTTTTTTAGAATATGGAGCGCCTTTTGTTGTAGATAGGATTAATTGTTGAATTAATGTTTTTAAGACTTAAAAGTTAATTAAAAATTGTAGGCTCAAATATAGATTTTGATCTTGGTACTTGTAAAGAATTTGAATCAACCAAAGGCCAGAATGTTGGTGAATCTACTATGATTTCAAGTTTAACTTGCGTCTTGACCTCTTTAGTGATGTCTTGCTAAATATCACCTACAACTTCAAAATTAGAGGATGGTAGAATTAAAAGTTGAGTTTGCAAATACTTATACCGTCTTCTAAGTTGTTCATGTAAATATTTATAAAATCCCAAAATACCGTTGGATGCTAAAGCATTCCATTTATTCATTGGAGCATTATTTATAGAAACTTTCCACCAAATTGCCTTTGACACAATTTGCTCATCTTTTACCACAGTCAATAGTACTCCATCTAATGATAATATAGAGTATTGTGAAGTTGGAGCTCAAACATTTCCACAGAAAGAATACTAGGAATATCATGATGCTTACATTTTTTTTTTCATGAATGACATGTGTTGCACCAATATCTTACATAACTTGTGCTTTTTATCTAAGATATGAAGTTATTGTATAACCCCTAAAGGATTTTGACTATGTTTTCACAAAAACCGCTCCAAAACTGCCATTTCTAATACTAGTGCCAAATTTTAGAAAAAAATAAATTTTGGACACTTGTAGCCATAGGATCTTGTAGTAAACTTGTTTAAGAAGATGTGGAAAAAAATTCAGAATTTTCCACCAAGTGGATTGCAAGATAATAGCGTTTGAATTGACAAATATCCTTTTTTTGTCCCAGCGAAAAAACGGGCAGCTGCCCTCCACAAGATCACATTTGTATGCAAAAATGTCCAAAATGATGGTTACTCTTTGGATTTATTCTTCAAGGCAAGTTGGCTACATGCTTGAAAAATTTCAGATCATTTGGAATTGTACAACATATAGGAAAAAAATAGGAAGTAGGAAGAAGTAGAGAATGATTCAAAGCACTAAATTGTCAAGAATTTATTTATGAAATTGAAAAATGCCAATCCCAACGATCGTAATGTTTTAATAAAAAATCTACACCCAATGTTTTTATTTTTTTTCAAAAACATTGAAAATCGAGTTAAATAAAGGACTTCAAAGTTTATTTTAGAGTAGAGATTCCATAACAACCCTCAAACTAAGAATCCTCATTACTTTTGACTCATTGATCGGAATGGAATGATTCAAAGCCTCCCACATACATATAAATCTAAAGAACCAATTTCAAATTTTAGTTTTTTTTAAAAGTGATTTTTAAAGAAGTTTTTTTTGCTGCCCGGGCTGCCCGCCGAACAATGAAAATGACATATCATGCAATAACTTTTTAACCATGTAGTCAAAAGTTACGAAAATTGTTAGGCCTTAAAGCTACTCCTCGGGCACATCTTATGTGAAAATTTCAAAGAAAAAAAAGAAAAATTCCGGTCATAGTGAGCTGCCCAAAATTACTATGTTGTCAAAAAACGGTGTTTGGTCCTTTAGGGGATAAATGATGTTGATATTTGTACTATAGTTTGAAATATAGTTAGGAATTGCACCATTGTAACCATATCAAGTAATAGTTGTTTTAAACTTTGCAATGGTTTAAGATGCAAATAAACCTTGAAAGAAAAATCACTCTATTGAATGGCAGAAATGCTTATCCTCATGCGCACACACAACTGGTACCAAAAAATCATGAAAACCTAATACCACTTGATAGAAGTAGTCAATATTTGTTGGCTAAACATTGCAAGATTGCGATCAATTATTGGATTTAGCTACAAGTCTTTATGAAATTTAATGAAAAAAATGCAATTATTCAATTCAATTTCAATTGGAAATTGGTAAAAGTTGTCTTGTAGCTATTAGAATAGCAAAAGTGTTGCTGAATTTGCTAGAATTGGCAATGTCAACCTAATTCTTGAATCTAACTAGCAAAAAGTGAAATATTCAAAAATTGGTTTACTTTGACTTATCAAAAATTAAAAGTGACAACCTCATTGCAGCAATACTTAGTGATGACCTAACAAACGATTGAAAACTCACACATGCTCTCATTCAACATGTAATCCGTTGAACTTCATCAATTTAAAGATATTGTCCTATTTTGACTTGTCTAAGAATGAGATCCCATGGCCTTAGACTTGTACATTTCTGTCATTCGATAGAGTGATTTTTCTTTCAAGGTTTATTTGCGTCTTAAACCATTGCAAAGTTTAAAACAACTATTACTTGATATGGTCACAATGGTGCAATTCCTAACTACATATCAAACTATAGTACAAATATCAACATCAATTATTCAACAACTTCATGTCTTAGATAAAAAGCACAAGTTATGTAAGACATTGGTGCAACACATGTCATTCATGAAAAAAAAAATGTAAGCATCATGATATTCCTAGTATTCTTTCTATAGAAAATGTTTGAGCTCCAACATCACAATACTCTATATTATCATTAGATGGAGTACTATTGACTATAGTAAAAGATGAGCAAATTGTGTCAAAGGTAATTTGGTGGAAAGTTTCGATAATGCTCCAATGAATAAATAGAATGCTTTAGCATCCAACGGTATTTTGGGATTTTATAAATATTTACATGAACAACTTAGAAGACGGTATAAGTATTTGCAAACTCAACTTTTAATTCTACCATCCTCTAATTTTGAAGTTGTAGGTGATATTTAGCAAGACATCACTAAAGAGGTCAAGACGCAAGTTAAACTTGAAATCATATCAAATTCACCAACATTCTTGCCTTGGGTTGATTCAAATTCTTTACAAGTATCAAGACACAACTAGTTGAATCTGGAATTTTAAACATTTAAAAAAAAATTATTTATTATTTTGACATTATTGACAAAAGAAAAATTATAGATTTTTACAAAGAGAAAAAAATATTTAAAGATTATATTGTATATTTTGGATGTTATCCTAAAAATTTATGAAAAGCTAAACATGCTTCAAAATTTTAATAAATTGATTGCAAATTGATCCATATGCAAGGTAATAATGATGCTTTTAAGGATGGTTCCTATTAGTATTCTAAATTCAATTTATTGATGCCTATAATGAGTTAGAAAAAAATCTTATAATGTTTTCATTTTGTAAATACCTATATTGAACTAAAAAATATCTTAGCGTATTTCATCACAACATTTAGAATAATCCAATCTAACAAGTCTCTAATTTGACATCACAACAATCAATTTTTTGCAAAAAAAAACTTTATGTGCTAAAAAATTGAATCAAATGTTGTTGACTATATCATTTGGTTTGTTAAATGCACTTGTATTTTTTGTACTTGTTGTTCTAGCTCTTTATTTAGTTCCTTAAATACAAATGATTCTTAATATTCTATATTTAAATTGTGATTCATGTTCAAGCCGTAAATACATATTTATGAAAAGACAATTAACCATCAAGAGTTATTCTTATAACATTTTGTTTATTGAATTGTAGTTTAACTTTTAAATTAAAAAAAATAAAATCCACAAATGCCCAATTGAAGTTTCTTTTGTAACTAACCATCTTGAAAAGGTAAACAACAAAATTTACTTTAAGTTGCATTTGAAAACAAATAAAAATGCCTAATAATTGCCATATATATAATATAATATTATACAACTAATTTACACCAATACATAAAATTAAAAGAAAAGAAAATACAATTCTTTCTTTTTATACCAATAATTAAAAAAAAAACAATTAATTGAAATAGCCTTCTAAGTTTGAGATGCTATAGAGAAATATTAGTGAAATATTAGTGAAATATTAGTGAAATATTAGTGAAAGTTTTACATTTATTGAATCAATTTGATATCATTCTTTATATGTTTTCAATAGCCATCCATAACATAATTGGCTAATTACATGACTAACATCCATAACATAATTGGATGAATATCTATTTTCTTCCTCCAAGCTTTCAAATATTTAATTTAACAAAGGAGGCACAATGGAAATACCTATAAAAAGAAAAATACAGTGAGGTCATAGATTAAGTCTAAAGGACGTACATATGAAAAGAAAAGTAAGGAACTCACTACAACTCCTAAAAGGACAAGTGATGTATCTACTACGTTCACTTCATTTGCAACAGTTCCTTCCATTTTAGGATTTTTTTCGACTTTGGGTTTTGAACCAACGGATTCAACTTCAAGAGTTTCTTCAATTTCTTCAATTTCTTCAAAATCCGAGTTTGAGCCAATGGACTCCATTTCAGAATTTTCTTCAATTTCCCAGTTTGAGTCAATGGATTTAGTTTCATAATTCTCTTCAACTTCCCAATTTGAGCCAATGGATTCAACATTAAGAGTATCTTCCATTTCATAATTTTCTTCAACTTCACTGCTTGAGCCAATGCATTCAACTTCAAGAGTTTTTGCAATGTCAAAAATTTCTTCAATTTTGAGGTCTGAGCCAATGGATTCAACTTCAAGAGGTTCTTCCATTTCAGAAATTTCTTCAAATTCAAGGTCTGAGCCAGTAGATCCATACCCTGCATGATAATCAATTAACTCAAATTCTGACTCAAAATCCATCCATTCGGACAACTGAGGATGATAACCAACAATAGACTCAGCAAGAGACTTGTTTCTGTTTATTTTACCCATCTTTGCAAACCTCCAGATGAAAACCAAAGGCCACACAAATGAAACAAAAGATAACAATATAAAGTCGTGACCCCCTTAATATACCCAACCATTGTCCAAAATAAAATAAAAGGTATAAACGTAAAAGATATTAAAAAAAAGTAAAAGCCAAAAAAACTAATCATTGGTAAAGAGAAAGGTGAAAGTAAAAGTCAATACTAATGAACATTGCAAATTGTGCAATAACAAGGTATAGGTACAGTACAACAAGCTCACAACTGCATTGAATTACCGTCTGTATAATGGCACCAAGGAAGAACCTAACTCTAGATTGCTTCATTCAAATTGCAGCTCTCCGTTGATCTCCAACAAAATCGTGGGAATGGCTAGACTACACCCACCTCTATTGGAGTGAATTGAAAAACAAAATTAGAATCACTACAACTACTATAATAACCGGGATGAAGCTCACAAGGTACAGGAAGCTAAAGCCCTGCAATCAACAACCAAGGCAACCGAATTTCAGAAGGTTCACAAATCCAACGCTCAAAATCATTGTTAGTTAGTTTGTTTATGATCACAGGGACAGTCACCACATGAAATTGTTACTCCCCTTTTAATTCATTTTTACTTTTAAAAAAGAATTTAAATGCAAACCATTACTTCAAGATGTAGAACAGAATTTTCAATAAAAGTAGACTACCAGTATTTTAGGAATTTCGACATCCTAAACATAGACATCATCATAGAGAGAAATTTTCATAATCATAGGGAGGTCTCCCTGCATTCGCAATGATCCTCTAGAGGCCTCTCAATGATACATCATAGCCAAGCCATTGTCTGATCGCTGTGAACATAAAGAGTCATTCCTGGTTTTGCCTATCGGTAAAAGTTTCTAAAACAGTCTATTTCTACTTACTGAAAACACTGTTGTAGTTTTAGTTTAAGGAGAAGTTGCAATGGGAAGGCTTACCACAACAGGAGGAACCATGTCACTGAGGTCCTTTGGCGCTTCGCCAGATTCAATCTCGGCTGCTGCATCCCAGTCGAGCTTGGCTCTCTGTGCAGCCACTTTGGGGTCCACTCCGGTGGGTGTCACTTTGGCATAGGGACTAGCTAAGGGGTTCAAATCAGAGATCTCATCCTGTGAAACCATGCCATCCAAGTCAGCAGAATTGAAAAAAAAATCAAGAAGACACTAATAAGAGAACAATTGAATTCTTCTTAGAAATGCAGCCATTCTCAAAAGGAATGAAGGATAGAGGAAAGAAACCTCAAGGTTAGGCCAGTTCAGCATCTCCTTTGTCAATTCACTTAACACCAACCGGTCCTCTGGTACACGCCCCTCGAAGACCTTGAAAAAAATAAAAACAAAAACAAAAAACATCAAAGTACTGGCATGAATGGGCATCGACTGATGTTGAGTCAGTGTCGTGAAGGAAATCGAAGAGTTACATATTTGGGGGAAATGGAATAGACTTACCTCTTGCAGTGCATTGCCCATATCCTCTTTAGAGCAGCCACGCTCATCCTCAATGCCCAGTTGCCTTCGTCGTTCCACCTCTCGTGGATCTTCGATCATAATTGTCAATCTAACCTGCGCAGCTACTTCTAGGTTAGATTCACATACCAACCAAGTAGCACAAATTAGCTAACTGAGGGGGTAAGGTACATTAGCTAGTTGTAAATGGAATATTTGCAACGAATTTGCATTCATTTTTACCAGTTAGTTTCGTAACTACCGTAATTCTAGTTAGCTAATTGGTGCGGGCAAGGCCTAAATGAGGTTACCCTCTGCAAATCAAGGTAAGCCAGACTAGGGTTTTGATTCAGCTTCACAGACTAATTTGAATCTAGAAGTACTCTCAACCAGGAATGCATTGATTCTAGTTATCACAAACATGCCAAATTCTAAACAGAAAATAGAATGCCGCAGATTCTGAAGCAGTGCATCATTTATAACTCGGCTTGAAATCAGATATGTCAAATCAAATGTAAAGGAATCAGAATCAACAGAAGAAAACTATACACAAGGGAATCCAAACTAAACGTCCTGCCAAACAAAAAGACTGACTCACTTCATTGAAGGTCATGTCCCTTTTCTTCTTCAAAAGCTCCACAACCTGCAATACAATTAACATTCAAAGAAATCAATACTACAACAACACCTTCCAACAGGCCTCCCCGTGAATCAGATTGTTCAAAAGACCGAGAACCCTAAATCATTCCTACCCGAAGAATTTCGCTGATATTAGCTTGATCCTCCTCTTCTTCCGGTGTCAACGCTCTGTCTTCGGTCGTCACGTTACTCTCTGAGCTATCTTCCGCCATCGCTCTAATAACCCTAAGGCGTCCAAAACCTGAATTGCGTTGCGAAAACCCGACATTTTGAAGTCGCAGAACATTTGCAACACTGCGTCTCTGTCCTAAAGGCAAATTGAAATAACTCCTAGAGACAAACGGCCTTTCAAACCCTAACCCAGAGATTGCACCATATCTGCGAGAAGCTCCTGTGAGGCTCAGAGCTCCCACTGCACCCCCAACCAGAGTAGCTCCAACCATAGCTGCCAAATTGACTATCCCCGAGAAGCTATTGCTGTTCGTCAATGCTTATTACTCTGCTGCATAGTGGTCGAAAATGCAAAGCCCTAAAGAGCTTCAGAAAGCCCAAGATCTTCACAATGGCTCGTCACACTCAAGAAGAGCAAAAAGAACAAGACAAAGAAGAGCAGCAATTTGGGGTGGAGATTGGGTTACCAATCTGGGACAAGAGATTGGTAGCACACGATTCCACGGCAGGAGCTGTGTGGGGAGATGAGCTGATGTGGCGCAAAAGAGGTGACGTGGATGATGACATGGCGAGAATGGATTCGGCACGCCGTGTTGTGTGTTGACTTAGTGACCTCTGACGGAGTTTCATTCGTTTTGGGCTCAATGGGATTCAGTTTCAATCCTAGTTGCATGTTCTATCGGCAGAATTGAGGTGGTATTGGAGATCGATCGGAGGATGTCGAGAGGATTTTGCGATTTTCGTGAGCTTGAAGGCGAGTTCTGATTAATTTGGAGTCTTTAATTTGTAGTTGTCGTTGAAATTTGAGGTGTTTCGGTGGATTTGGGGGATGCTGCTTGTACGTTTGGTGCGCTTTCTTTTAGGGTTTAGGGTTTAGGGTTTGGTGAAACCATAACCTAGAGATGCCCTTCGATCTTTGTCTGTTGCAGTGCGTTGGAATTAGCGATAGGTGAAATGCTGTTACCGTAGTAAATGTTTTGGAGTTTTTTCTTGTTGAGAGTACATATTGTTTTCGGATCAAATTTGTAGATCTGTCACTAATGATGAATTTTCCTTGATGCAGGACTGTGCTCGGAGTAGTGTTGCTTGCAATTATTGTCGATGGCAGTAGTGCGTGCAAATGTGCGTTGGCTAGGTCCAAGCGCTTTGGTTCCTTGTAAAGCCAAGAGCTGCGATGTGGGATCGTCCTCTGCAGCAGGTTTGTTTTTTCAACCGCAGCAAATCCATAGCGGTCAGAAAGGGTATATGTCTCTCACCTGCCGAGCTTCGTCTGGCGGATCACGCCGAGATTATGAAAAAATTCTGGCGAGGCAGAAGAACCGCCGAGTACGTAAGTATATTGCTGCCCTCTCCACTTCGTTACAATCAGCAGGAAATTACGTCGCCTCTAAAGAACCAAGGATTCATAATTTGAAGATGACTAATTTGCCCAAATTTTGAAAATATATTTCAGATGAAGGCAGATTTTATATCACAAAAATCGGTGAAAATCACTAGGGAGAGTCACAGTGACGCGCCCGAAACCCTAATTTGAATTCATCAAACTCGATCAATTTCATTTCAGCACCTCTGGCATCCTTGAATTGGCAATTAATCGAGTTTGCTGAATTCGAATTAGGGATTTCGGCGGGGGTGTTACTGTGACTTCCAAATTTTTTTGTGTTGGTCGAAAGATAATCAAATTGGACTGAAGAAAGTCCGGGATGACTTCTGAAAACATGACTGCGTACTTTGTGTTTCTTGATGCTCTAATCTCAGAGTGTCCGGAATGTTGTGATTCTTCAGCTTTGTGAGACTATCGTAGTCTCTTGAAGAAATTCCGGGTTTCCAATGGAATTGATTGTTGAGGATTCTCTGATCCAGGTCACATGAAGGGAGTGACGCCCTCCACCCCAGATCTAATCAACACACTGGAGTCAGAAAAGAGGGACCAAGCGAAGCTTGACTCACGGCTAGCTGAGGATGGAGAGTACGACTACGAGTATGACAATGTGGAAGACCAAGAGGAACTCGAAGACTCCGACACTGCAGATGTTCGTCCTGCTTAGTTTCAAGTTCCTTAAACCCTGCAAATACCTATCTGACCTATTTGCACATAGTTTTAATATTAGCTTTGAATTTTCTTGGGTTTTGCTAAGAGCAAATGTAACACAGTGCAAGTTCTTTTGTGATTCTTGGGGTTGTATTGAATTTCAAAGTCACTATGGTGTCTCCCTAGACCGTGCACCAGACTATGCTTTTTCCAACCTTGCTTGAGAGGGTTCATACCAACGCACTTTCATGAATGGAATCTTAGCATGTAGCAGATTTTGTTGTTTATTTGAATGTCATTGAGTGAAATAATAGATGTATGATTCAAGGAGCCAGGTGGAATTGGGGCGTCTGCCTTAGCTAAAGCCGACCAGAGCAAGTGCTTCAGCCGACATCAGAGGAGAATGCGGAAGCTGTCAATAGCCTTTGCTGCCAATTGCACAATGAGGCTGGAAAGATGTATGGAAAAGGTGTTGCTAAGAGGTGGCAAATCTGTCTCCAACCAGGTGATGGAAATGCTGAAATCGTGGAACTGTGCATATTCACTTGCGACAAGCAGGAGTGAGAATTGTGAATATTTTTTCATAGTGAGGGAACGTAGCCATGAGGGTGTAGAAATACTGAATGAGAGGGACCATGCACTGAAATGGTTTTAAGTTTTAACAGTATTTTCAAGAAAATTACTCTTATTTCTGCGTACAATTTTCTGAACCTCCAAGTGTTTGTAATTGCATAAGCTTCTCTGAAACTCCTAGTTCAATTCTTCATCTCAAGTACTGTAAAGTGGCAATTGTAAATCAATTTATTGCAAAATATTGATTTGCTTCTTTTGTGCGTCACGCAAGAAATGTTCTTAACGTAGATGTGCCCGAAAGCAGTGCACAAAACAATCAACACCCGCATGCTTTGAAAGCAACAGAGCTCACCTCGAAATTGATCAACAAGTCTACTCCAACAAAAGGAAACGTACGCCAGCAAAGAAAATGCGAGTCCTCAAAGAATTGAATTGATCGATTTAAAAAAATTTACTTGAATACCGGTACTCAACTGCAGTTTGAGGGTATATCTGCTCTGTACAGTGCTTGGAATGAACCGTCAATTGACACATGGAAAAGTGGCTTGAATTGGTGGTACTTATCAGTGTTGTAAAAGTGTGTCATTTTTTAAATTCCTATAATTTTGGCATGACTGTTTAACTGGGTAAGGGTTGTATAATCAATTATTCTTAAAAAATGAGACCTTTTACCAATTACTTACGCATATTCATAACCTGGACACATACACGTGTAAACATAACATGTCTGTAAAACATTGGTATTGACGTCCATTATCCTCCCCTGGTATTGGTTACATTTTGGGGCATGGTTTTCACTGTCTTGGAAAAGCCTGGGTGTTGGCAAATGCTCCTTGAAAGCTCCCTGCTTGCTTTGAAAAGGAGCGAGTTTGTGTGTACTGCATTGGTAGGCATCCTTTGGCTTTGGACTTCCCGAGCTTCGGAAATCACCTTAGAAATGTGGATTCTTGGGAAAACTCGAATTCAAATTTTTTTGGGGGGGTTGTTCTTTTTTTAATTAAATTTCTTGATGGGAATTCTTTTCAAGTGTCCTGACTCCAGAATGGCATGTAATCTTCAAGAGGAACTACTCTGTTCTTTTCATGTTCTGTTTCAGAATTCAGTTGCAAAATCAACTCTAGAGAAGATGCTCCAGCCGCACAGCCACACCGCAGTTCATACTAGTAAAGAAAAAAGCAAGTTTCTAACTGCAAAAAGATGCATTTATCACTCTGACCTCAATTCAAAATCAGTGAATTTGTTAGACAAGCGGACACCGCTCAGAAATTCCTGCCTTAGCTTTTCTCTTAATCTTGACTTCGCAAGTCGGTGATTGTCATGTTGATGCTGCTTTTTGCCAGTGAGATCCTAAGCATGCCGTGCCGGGATGTTGGTTACTGAATGCAAGTCCTTGTCACAGTCTCCTTCCGAAAGGAGGCATGCACCTCAGGACGATCTGCGTCCATGTGGTGGAGTTAGGAAGGCACATGGGGTGTAGTTAAGATGGGGCACTTTCCTGCATCAAGAGCGAGCAAGATTGATATCAATCAGATGACCAGTCGGAAAGGTGGAAAACAAACGTCGAGTTTATTAAATTGGGGGAGATTCACAACCTCGACACTACCTCTCAAGGTCGGTCATCCTAAAATGTAAATTTATCAACGAGTCCTAATTTGTAGAGCTTGTGCAGTTCGGCAATTATATTACAATTCGGCGCTCTAAATTGCACCAATATACAGTAAAAATATTGAGTTCGGAAGCAGTGATTTCAACTGATATCAATCAAGATCATGTTACCGTGGAAACCGATCGATTTCCACTCAAACCCTAATCTTCGTTCAAGCTCCCATGAGGGCCAGAACTGTATATTATATGATTTTTCTTTCTTCTGCTGTTGACATGCCCTTGAGGAACATGCCTGAACTTACACTGGACATGTGAATCTGACACAACCCCAGTCGACATATCAAATCTTAGTTGGCTGCTTAATTACTCGTTTTACGACCACCAAAGGGCAGATCGAGATGGGTGTACAGATTTGGGCCTGAAATCATTGCACACAGCGAGTCTGCAAAAGCAAAGAATTGAATAGGATTGTCCCTCAATCTTCAAGCTCTTTCTTCTCTCTCTCTCTCTTTCTCTCTCTCACCAGGGACAGAGCATTGAACCCCAGTCAGATTTTTTCCCTGACACCGGGCTCCACAGGTTGAATAATGCCGCGCGTTTCCGCGTATGCTCTTTCTTGTGTCAACGATTGTGCATCATTTCCATCAACAATTCTTCGCGCATTCAATGCTTGCTGTGTCCCAAATGTCCAACCTTGCAGTTCATGGTAACAATTAATTGCATATTAGCAACAGATTAGTTAACCCGTAATTCATGTGCGTGCGTGCGTGGCTTCTCTCAGTTGATTCATATCAACTTTGTTACTAAGAAAATAGCAAGTTCCAGAGTCCCAAAAATCAGTTTGGTTTGAACTGTCCAGACTCTGAAATCAATGTAATGTCAATATCGTTAAATCGATCAAATTTCACAGACTCTGGCCTAGAAATATGTACTGGATCAATTTGACAAAATTGAAGGTAATTATGTCCAACTGAAGTCAAGATTTGAGGTTCAGTGCATGAGGCGATTTGGGGTTTCAGTTGGGGAGCTGAAAATTGCTCCAGTTTCAATTGGGCTACTCAAAAACTTCACCGACTAAATGTAATCCTTTAACAATGGGCGCCCAGTTCATGGAATTCAGTAATGTAACGGATAAGAAGATTAATTTTGTGCTCTTGGTATGATTACTTAAGATGGTATTCTGGTGACGGTATGTACGACCGTCTCTTCGTTTCTAGCGAATGCTTCATTTTCATTTTTCTTTTTTTTCTTTCGTTGATGAAAGTAGTCACAATCTATGGACATATGGTTGAATTGCCACTTATCACGATGTCGCCCAAAAGCAGGTGTGACATGGAGTGGGCCCTTTTTTTTTCTTGCAAAACAGCCCTTCGAAAGAGACCTGGTGCAATAAGTGTGGACTGCAATTGATCTCCTTCAAGTTAAGTGTCACAGGCTGGCCAGTTTGCATCGTCACGGCTAGGTCAGTCAAATCAGTTCCGACATTATGTTTTAATTTCCCATTGTAAGCAGACATTGAATCCTTGATATACATTTAGCAGTTAATTCATGTATGAAGTAGAGGAAGGTGCCGTGGATTCCGGCTTAAGAAAGCTTCTAGAACTGCACAACCTGCATTAGAGTTCGCATGACTTCAGCAGTGCAGCTTAAGATGGGATTTAGTATATCAATGGTATTGTTCAATTAAACATGAATTTCGTTTTACTGGCAAGAATTCATGATATTAGCACTCCCTCAGCCGATAAGCCCCCGGAATCTTAAACCCATGATACCAGTCTTATTCTTTCGAGCTTTGTGCAGTTGAATGTGACAATTTCGGCACACTGAATCATGCCTCTAATTCAAAATTGCTCTAATATTTACCCTAAACAAAAAGAGGGTGCGCACCTAATGACATCTGAAAGTGACACCACTTGTTATTCTTAAGGTATCAATTACTTAACACCAAGAACACCAAGGATGTACGTCGCTGTTTACATTTCAAAAATCCTCAACTAACCAGCATCCCAAGTTTCATTAATAAGCGACACCCGAAGGATGATATACAAAGAGGTGGTGCCATTCCAGGGGGGCGTCATTTTCTTCCCCCTTTCCTACTTACGTTTAGGGTTTAGGGTTTAGAGCTCACAACTCTGGTCTCTAAAGCGCGGAACTACTAATTCAAAACTGACGTTAAGAAGACGGAGCTTGTTGACAAAAAGATGGCAAGTAGCCAGGCATAATTTTGATGATCTGTCAGCAGTACTGTACTGTAGATCTAGTTCCGGTTTTGGCCCACCTTTGACACAGACGGGGCGAGTTGCAAAAATCTATGCACTCACTGCAGTCCATCAGTTGCTGCAATGAAAACACATTTTTTTTTCACTTGTCAGACCAATTTGTCATGTCGTTGTTCTTTCTGATCCAGAGAACATGGGAAAGGTCGGAACAACAGGGCAACACAAGGTCCCACCAGATCATCACGGATCATTCTAGAACGCCGTTACCCCTGCTGCAGCAGGCAGGGTCGACAGTTGTACACACTCAGGGTTTCTCCAGCACGCAAAAAGCAAAAGACAGTGGAAGTGCACAAATTTTCTAGCTATGGGTTGCTCCCTAACTTGCAAGATCGATCAGCATTTGAATCTGTTGCAACACATCCGATCCTGCCTTGCAGATCAACGAAATTGCAACACAACTTTAATGGATGGGCACAACTGCTTAATTAACACCTAAATTTTATGTGAAGCTAGCTAGTGACGTTTTGCCGCAATTCTGAAAAGTTCTGTGGCTGAGCACTTTGAGATTGATTGAATTGGTCGGGAGATAATTTCACATCATCAACGAAACCCCGAAAGTTAGAGGACGTAACTGTGGAAATTCGTATAATTGTTTAATCAATTCTAAGTTATGTGTTAATGCTGAAATTCTGCAAAATTATTCTGCCCTTGGACATTGATTGATTCCTTCGAATCAAAGCGTTGGTTTTGTTAAATTGGCAGAAATTCAGAACGTTGGCACTATTCTACCGTGAATGTATAAAGGTTAATATAGTTTTGAATCTAGTATACATAAATCCATGTTGATCCTAAGTTTTGTTTTTTGTTTTCTGTTTTCTGTTTTTTGTTTTTTTGTTTTTTTTGTTTTTGACCCTAAGTTCTGAGCTCTGAGCAGTCCTAAGCTCTGAGGAGTCTGAGCAGTTTAAAGTCACAAAGTTGGCCCTCTCAATTGCGCCACTACAAAGAAACTGACGTTATCATCATTCCAACCCATTTTCCAAAATCCATTAATAACTGAAAAAGCACTTTCAACTACTTGAATTCTTCTAAAAGTTTAAAGTTCACCACCTGAGCATGTATTCCATTGATTCCTCCAAATCACCGACCACAAGATCATTCGACAAAACTACTCCAAATCTTCGAAATCCTGGAAGTAAATCCAAACATCCGAGTCCTTTCAATTGACATTGACTGATCCAATTTTCCACCTTCAAATCGTGATCAACCAAAAGACAAAACTGGAAAACAATCCATGTCAAGCTAAATAAGAGCTGGACAGTCAGCAACTCGACAGTACTAATCTCTTTCAACTTCGAAGACAGTTATTGATTACTCAGTCGATCAGTGCAGCTGCAATTCTATCACCTCGACTAGTACCTGCAGCAAAAACATTGTCTGATTCATGCAACAATTAATGCTGCTAAACTTGATTATTATGTCTGAATGATGCTTCTAATGTCGATGTCTGATTAATGAAGTGAAGCTGTACGTTGTTACTTAATTAAGGGGTGACTGTGTAATGAAGTACTGTATACATATAGAGATATTAAGTTTGGTTTCCATTCCATTTGACAGATTGAAGTTTCTTATTTATCAGACTTTCCATCAGTCAGGACTTTGTGTAAATAATGAGCTGCGGTGTGGGGGAGGTCGTTATCATCTTGCCTCCACTGGCCTGCAGTAAGTGAATGAAGTGAAGTTAGCTTAGCCTGATTGATATGCTGTCACGCTTGTAGCGTTGTCGTCACCACTGCGCGCACTCGGAGCAAGCAAGCGCGCGATTGCAGCTGCACGGCCCTGCCTGCCCCTTTTTATCAGTGACACTCCACCACTTTATGGACCACCTCTGACAAGGAACATTGCAATCATTTCTCATTCAATCCAAAGAAGCTCAATCCACACTAGCTGCTCATGTGGGATTCATTCGTATTGGGCTCCTTCGCAGTTCTAATGCAAGCTTTGCTTGACAAGGAGTGTTAAAAAAATCCTTGTTCCGTCCTTGTGTTTTTGCCTTGTGAAAGCCGAAGTTTTGTGAGCTTCGGTGTGTGCAAAGCTTTTTGAATTCGAACTGCAAAAGCTGATTGAATTTCAAAACTTGCAGTAGGAGAGGGTTTAGATGTAACGTTAACGCTTGCTTGCTCTAGCAGGGCATTCGAAACGATGGGCTGCCTATTGCACTGAAAATCTGCCAATTTGCCAATGTGATGAATACCAACTGCCTTGAAACTTTGCTTTATTTTGCAGTGTGGTGGCTTAACTCAGTGTGCCAAAATTACGCAACTTAACCCTAAAACTAAAATGGAGCTTTAGGCGTAACAGATATTTTTGTCAAAATGGCGGATTCCATACGCCATTTTTCCATTTATTTATTATCTAGGACTGGTATAGATTACAGATCACACAATATGAAGGACTGGTGTACATTTCAGGCCTCATGGTCTAGACTTAAAAGTGCCAAGTTTGTGGAATACCGCCATTTTAATGAAATATTCGTTGTGTGTACTTACTCAAGGTTATTCAATTATTTAGTGCGGGAGTGTGTCCAGCAACAATGACGTTGATTTTGGAATTTTGTGAATTTGTGAGGCATACTAATAAGGTCTATTATATAAACAATTAATTTTGTTATGAAATATCTGAAAAACTTGAGTGAAAATTAACCTGAGTGAATAGGATGATAAAAAAAATTGTGAATAATTTAATTTGAAATATTGTGTTATGACCAAATAAGATAACTTTGTGGAAAATTTTGTTATTATGGGGCCATTCTGGCATTCTGCAATTTTAGCACTTTTATACTTTAGACCGCATGGTCTAAAAATGGCATATGGAATATGCCATTTTGATAAAAATTCCTTTTTTCTAAAGATATGGAGTTTGAGAGGTCTACTAAATACTATTGACATATGTCACTTGATTCATCAAAATTTAATTAAAAATGTATAAGATCTATAAGAATATTCAAAATCAATAACCTAAGAAAATTATGTACCAAAATCCTATATTTAAGGATACCAAATGAACAACAACATGTAGTGTCAATTTTGGGTGCATTGTTGGTTTAGAGTATGATATCATCTATATGAGCAAAAGGATAGTATATTACAATCTTAATCTCACCAACTCATTTGAAAGAAACACAAATGGACTTGACATCATGTACAAACAGTTCATTGAATACATAATTAGCTAATTATGTAAAGAATGTAATTAAAAAGACCAGTTGATCAATGTTACGTCCAAACTAGAGAACTTTCTAAAATTGTGCACCTAAAGAAGATTATTGAACAATATGGATATAGAATTGAGGACAAAAATATTCATTTCTCATTGAAACACTTCTTCATACTTCGCCAAAATTTACAACTAACTAATTTACAGCTATGAAAAAGAAACAAAAGGAATTAATTTTTGAGGCACATCAAACAAAGAGAAGCAATAGTAAAAAATATTAGAAATAATAAATCAAAATAAATATTAGAAGACTCCAAAAGTTGTTTTAAATCCACATCTCGAATTCTAATTATGCCTCACAATTCATCACAACTAATTTAACCCCTAAAGGACCAAACACCATTTTTTTTGGCAATATAGAGATTTGGGGCAACTCACTACAAATGGAATTTTTATTTTTTCTTTGAATTTTCACATAACATGTGCCCAAAGAGTAGCTTTAAGGCCCAACAGTTTTCATAACTTTTGACCACATAGTTAAAAAGTTATGGTATAATAAATAATTTTCATTGGACAGCAGACAGCTCAAAAAATTCTCAAAAATTCACTTTTTTCAGAAATAAAAACTTGAAATTGGTTCTTTAGATTTATATATACGTGGAAATCTTTAAAATATTTTGTTTTGATTAATGAAATGAAAGTTATGAGGAGTTTTAGTTTGCAGGCGGTTATGGATTTTCTACTATGAAATAAACTTTGAAGCCCTTTATCTTATTCAATTTTCAATATTTTGGGAATAAAATAAAATCATAGGATGTAGATTGTTTATTACAACATTTCAACCATTGGAATTGGCATTTTTCAATTCCATAACTAAATTCTTAACAATTTAGTATTTTGAATCATTCTTTATTTATTTCTACTCACCATTTTTTTCCTATATGTTGTACAATTCCAAATGATCTCCAAAAATTTAAGCATGTAGACAACTTGCTTTGAAGAATGAATCCAAAGAGTAACCACCATTTTGGACATTTTTTCATACAAACGTGACCTTGTGAAGTGCAGCTGCCCAGTTTTTTGCAGGGACCAAAAAAGGATTTTTTTTTTCCGCTTCAAACACTAGTATCTTCCAATCCACATGGTGAAAACTTTTGAATTTTTTTTCCACATCTTCTTAAACTAGCATCTTACAAGATCCTACGGTTACATGTGTCCAAAAATGTTTTTTTTTTCCCCAGAATTTGGTACTTGTACTAGAAATGACAGTTTGGGAACATTTTTGGAGAAAACATAGTCTCTGACCTTCAGGCTTTAAAAGTATCCATATATAAGGCTGACTGAAAAGAGTGAATGCAGATTACACCTTCCAACCTCTTTTTGCACCATCCAATTAGAATGTAACACAATTGGACTTGGCACCATCAAGTAGAAGTGTTTTTTTGTATTTTTTAAATTTTGAAACAAATGAAACCCAATTTCATTACAAACATTTATTTATTTTAATTTGGATTTTGATGAAATGTAGATACAAGAGGGAGCAAGGGTTGACTTGATCCGTGTCCTCCATGCGCATCATGACCTCGGCAGCCTAATTATGAGAAGGATTTGATCACTTCTGTGAGCCGTGCAATCTTCAACCACTTGTCCGTGAATCCATCGTTGAGTTCACCCAAGGTACAACAGAAGAAGCAATGCAAGCAACAGGTGGAATAAGGGGGTCCGGGTCCGGGATTGGGCGGGGGTGCGGGACACCGGGTGCGCAAGCACAGGTTTCCCGCGCAGTTGACAAAGGCGGGGGAGCCCGCCACGCCACGCAGGGGCAGCTAGCTCAGCTCCCGGTGTCCTCAAGCAACAGATGGATTCTATGCCCCCCTCCTCAGTCCCCCGCGTGAGAGTGCCTTCAGGAAACCCGCATAGTTGACAATCAGTAGTCCTTTTTGGTTTGCGACTTTGCACTCAAATTCTCTGGACGCTGGCCGGGGAGTCTGCCACCACAAGGTCCTCACAACACTAAGGTACACAACCCATGATCATCCACTGCCGTGTGTCCCCCTTATCTTCACACATCCAAGATTTTGCAAGGTGAAAATGTTGGGTAGGGTTACATTGGGGACAGAGGAATTAATTTAAGGGGGAAGGGGAAAGAAAAAAAAGGGGGGGGCTCCGGGTAAATGGGGTATGCATCCCGGTGGCCCCAGAGTGCAGAGTCCAGAGCATCATCATGGTCTCAGCTGCCCGAAATTTTTCAAGTCCTGTCGTGCAAGCCATCATCAGTGATGAGCTGCTTTGCGCTGCAAGTACGTGCGCTTACTTCAATGGCCATGCTTGTGATGATCAAATCTTTGCAAGCAAGCTTCCTTCATTCTGCACATGACCCAGCCTGCACGCAGCCAGCCCTGGTTGCCCTGGCGATCGAGTGAGGCTAAGTTTTTAAATTTTTTGTCTCCACGGGGGGCAGCTTTCGCTTGAATGTATTTCGGCCAGGGATCCGCAGACATCTGCCCATGGCATAGAACAGAACAACAATGAACTCAGTGATTTTCTGATTTCCTGTACTTTGGGTGTGTGGTGGCGCAATATGAAGGAAATGAGTTGCATTGCTGGGCTCTGTTCATACTGGATTGTTGTCATGATGCTTGGCATTCAGCTCCAGTCACGCAGCTCGAGGTTCATAAATTTTTCCATGTAATTGACTTTTCTTTTTCATTATGCAAAAAAGGATAGGCAACACCCATGGCGTTGCATCACAGTACTGGGCACAGGCTGGGGAAGAAAATCATTCTGAAAAAAAAATCATTCCTGAAAATAGATGACAAATTTTGGAGGGAGTTATTTTTCCTAGAACAAAAAATTGTATGGGAAAAGAAGGATCTGACGATTGCCTGGAATCAATCCAAAATTCAGAGCCAAAGTTTTTATTGAATACCTTTTAGAGTTGTTTGAAAGTTCATCCTTCTAAATTCAAAGGCAACTCTGCATCCCTTTCACTTCCAAGACCGTGGTGGTCATTTTTTAACTCCAAACTAAGAGTTTTGTAGCTTTATAGAAAGTTAACAACTCAAGACACATACACATACCAAATCTCAAAACTAAATACTTCCTACAACAAATTTTTATGCATGATTGAAATTTTTTCCATTGAATTCGGTGGCAACTAATCCTCCTCCGTTCTAACAAGCATAACTGTTAGGGATCCATTCATGTCGACACTCTTACATCATGAACCAAGGTTTCTCATATTAACAATATTCATAAGTAAACAAGATGACAAGTGAGAGGGAAGGCCTCCTCTCACTTGCTATAAGGAAGACACCATAACCGTTCTAACTACCTCCTTGCTAAGCACTAGTAAGTCCAGACGAGTGTCTACTCGTAACATTATCCCCCCCATAAGGTCTAAGGGCGCGGGCCCTCCTCCTAAGCGGGGTTGATCCTACCGCATCCGGGTGCTAGCGATGGAAATCCCGAACCGCGTCAGCCGCATTCTGCAAATTCTCCACTGGTTCCCAAGAGTTTTCCTCGGGTCCATATCCTTCCCAACTGATTAAATACTGTAGCTTCCGCCACCGGCCGTGCACCCGAGAGTCCAAGACAGCATGGACCTCCCACTGAACATCCCCGTCGGCCGTAATAATCGGCGGAGGAGGTTGTCGGCGCCGCCCCTCAATGGTGTCCTCGTGGTGCCATTGTAGAAGATTAACGTGAAACACATCATGAATTCGGAGGGTCTTGGGGAGTTTAAGCTTGTAAACCAAGTCAAAAAGCTTGGCAATAATTAGAAATGGGCCGAGGAATCGTGATGCCAATTTCTTGGAAGGAGCTATAGTTGAAATATTCTCATGTCGTAGGAATACCTTCTCACCAACTTGGAATGTGGGTTGAACCTGTACTCCTTGGTTGTAATAGCGTTGGGCTCGCACACCTGCAAGGTCAATCATAGTCTTCACCTCATTGTGCACCTCTTGAAGGTGCCTTATGCGGTCCTTTGCTGCCGGAACGGTGGTCGAGGTCGGAGTAGTGAAAGATAATACAGGATGATATCTGTATGTTGCATAAAACGGGGAGAAGCCGGTCGATGAATGAGTGGAGTTATTATAGGCAAATTCCGCTAACGGAAGCAAGTCGGTCCAGTCATCCTGACGTCGAGTAGTGAACATACGCTTCCGACACAACCACTGGGGGCATCCTGTCTCAAAGGGGTGACGATGGACATCTTCATCCATGTGCATATCGGAGCTTTAAAATGAACCCAGCTGAAAAAAACTATGACATTTACGACAAGGAACTCTTGAGCATTGTGCTAGCATTCCAAGATTGGCGCGTTTATCTAGAGGGCTCCCCCCACCAGGTTCGTGTCATTTCCGATCATAAAAACTTAGAACAATTTCTATTTACGAAACACCTCAACAGGCGTCAAGCTTGTTGGTCTGAGATGCTTTCGGCCTTTGATTTGGCCATTCACCACCGGCCAGGATCTTTGAATGGAAGGGTAGATGTATTATCTCGACGCGTAGATGTCACGGATGGGACAGATGAAGAGCCTTGGCCTTTCCTGCGCCTAGCTTACTTGGAAAAACTTGAGCCGGTGTGGACCGACGCGGGCATCTTTACTCAGATAAAGGCAAGCCTGAGAGAGGACTCCAAGCTTAGGCCAATATTGGCATTCTTTGAAAGCAACCCGGAAGCAGCACCTGCAAACATTCGCCGTCAATTTCAGGCTTACATATGGAAGGACGGCCTTCTCCGTTTTGAAGGGGCGGTTTTTGTTCCCGACCATGAGGAACTCCGCCGTCAAATTTTGCGCTCTCGCCACGACGCTCCTGCTGCAGGCCACCAAGGACGTGCAATAAATCATGATGTCTTCCCTCATCCAAGGCTTGAAGGATGGGCATAGCCCAGTTCTGGGCCGCCCCTGTTAAGTAGGAGAGAGCATACACTACTTTGTCCTCGTCAGAATTATAAGTGTCAGGGTTGCCTCGAAAAAACAGACGAAGTTGGGCAAACCACTTGTACACCTCTCCTCCTTTTTTGCCGGTGAACTTATCTGTCGATGACAAGTCCCGAATGTTCACGCTCTTAGGAATAATGCTTATTGGACTGAAGGGAGGAAGGAGGTAGTGATGGTGCTTATGAGAGGATCTCATGATCATGAGAACAGGAGCATGAGATGAAGTTGAGAATTCAACTTCCATGCGAACATGATCCATCTGCGACGATGAGCATGAATTTCATGAACTACGAACAGGCTTATATCGAAATTTATGTGAATGTTATTGTGATTCCGTCGCAGTAGTATTGACGAAGATCGGCAGCAAATGTCGGAGTTATCAACGTCGGAATTTTAAGTATCGACGTGATATATCAACGTGATGTCGAAATTATGGCACGGCGCGGTTTCGTTCAAGAGTGCCCAATTCCAGCTTCAATCCACGACGTCCAGGCATTCCTTGCATTTGCAAACTTTTACCGTCATTATATATGTGATTATGAGGACCTTAGATACCGAAACTTGGTTCTAATTTTTGGTTCTCAGTGGAAGCACCAAGAAGTCGATAAGGCGATGAGATAAGTCCAATCAACAAGCATTTAGGTTATGTTATTTGAAAATGTGCTTTACTTCATCTCACCGGGTGCAGCGTGATAGCAATGAGGAGCTTGATCTCATTATAGAAGAAACAGATAGAATCGAGGTTGAGAGTCAATTGCAATTAATAGAAGCATTTGATAATGTTGCCACGACTTTAACTGAGACAACGTCACAAGCGTTGGAGGACAGTGAGCATCCTGCAGAATTCACGATCAACCCGTATGGTGTTACCAGTGTACCCATGAGCTACCTTAATGCGTTAATGCAGTATGATGAGGTAAACCCGCAATTCTTTGAAGAAACCAATTCTTTTGCCGAACCGTCCGTTTCCTATCAGGAACTTTGATCAATTCGGCATGTAAACATGGAAGTTGTATTTTGACGGATCTTGCTCAAAGAATCTTGGTTCAGCAGCGGGGGTGAAACCACATTACCACATCATCACGATAGCTCATGCTCATCCAAACCTATTTTTGTTTAAAAATTATTCACGATAGCTTGTTGCTCTTTTCGTTTAAAAATTATTCAGGTATGATATGACACAACGTATTACAGAAAATAAAGACCAGTAACCATGGATCAAGAAAGACTTAATACGGAAGGTGCCCCGTTGGTGCCGGATGGAGTAGGGCCCGACTGGGCTATGTATATACAACAACAGATTCAGAACGCCTTCCAAGCGGCGATTCCTCATATGGTGCAACAAATTTCTGAGGGAACAACTCCTCCTCTTTCTACACCTTTGCAGGGTAGAGACTCCGCGGTATCAACTCCCAACATGTATCGAGGGGAATCCCACCACAGCAAGGAACTCAAAGTGGCAAAACCGGATAAGTTCACCGGCAAAAAAGGAGGAGAGGTGTACAAGTGGTTTGTCCAACTTCGTCTGGTTTTTCGAGGCAACCCTGACACTTATAATTCTGACGAGGACAAAGTAGCGTATGCTCTCTCCTACTTAACAGGGGCGGCCCAGAACTG